>VMDO01027591.1:0-25045 GCA_007922755.1 Pedetes capensis | reverse complement strand
AAATGATATATTTCTGCAATTTTTCATCAATTATGGCGTCAATGTGGTATTTAAAATGTTGGATATGGAGTAGAGGGCTTGGATGTAGCTCAGTTGGGAGAGTGTCGCTCAGCAGTCTGTGAAGTCCCAACTTCAATTCCCAGCCCTGCAAAAATGGGAAAAAGAAATGGCAATCCAGTCATAAGCAAATCCTGAAACAATCAGGCATTGAAAACACTATGAGGGTTGCTATGAGTCAGACATGACTGGACCGCACCTAAGAACAGCAACAACACATATAGTAGGCATGCAATAGTCTTTACACACATCAACATAAAGCTTAATGTGTGGGATTTACCAGAAAGCCCTTGTTGCAATACTTCTTTTTGCTCTCTATTGAAACCTTCCTTTTTCAAACAAGGAATATATTCAAAGAGATGCAAGACACTTTTAAATCTTCTCAGAAAGTGTCCACTTTGATCAGGATTTGAAAATGCCAGCAATTAAGGTGAATTGTTCCTTGCTTCTATTACTTGTATATTTGAACTTGCTAATGTAACTAGGAGAGCCCATTGTCTATTCACTGACACTCTTTTTAAAAGAAAACAGATTAATTGGGTCTGATTAATAGTGAAGCATGCACATCTATCATTTCACAATTTGAAGGTGTTTTGGTGGTCTAAACTGATTTTAGAAAAAATATATATTCTTTAATTTGACAATAAGAAAATTTTACATCTGTATTTGTTCACTTTTTTGGTGGTGTTGAGGATCAAACCTAGG
The DNA here is from genome assembly GCA_007922755.1 of Pedetes capensis. Classification (NCBI taxonomy): domain Eukaryota; kingdom Metazoa; phylum Chordata; class Mammalia; order Rodentia; family Pedetidae; genus Pedetes; species Pedetes capensis. The sequence continues at coordinate 24,283 of VMDO01027591.1, read as the reverse complement.
GTTTTTCACTTGCTAGGCCTGCACGCTCCCACTGAGTCAGAGCACTAGCCTTATATTTTATTTTTGGAGAGTTCTCCAATCTTTAAACCATCATATAAATATCAATATAAATTTAAAGTTTCAAAAGATGTTAGTTGCAGACAACACCTATTAAGTTAAACCATTGTAGATAAAACTTAATCATTTTAATTGGCTTTAGAAAAAATACATCTACTTATTGGGAGGCATATACATATCTGGTGTGGTTACCAAATATCTGTATGGTTCTTGTTGTCATTGAGTCATGGAGACACAGATCGAGACAGACAGACAGACAGACAGACAGATAGACAGACAGACAGACAGACAGACAGATAGACAGACACACACACAGACAGACAGATAATGGGCCTCAAGAATAGCACACTAATATAACATACCGAATACTGTAGTAATCCTGACAATTCTCCAGTCTCAATCTTGTTATTATTAGGTGCTATCAAGTTTGTGTCCGACTCATAGCAACCCTACATAAAACAGGGGAAACACTATTTCCAGTGCTTCTCTGCTGTTCATAGGGTTTTCAATGGTGGATTGATTTTTGGAAGTAGGTTGCCGGGTCCATCTTGCAAGCCTACAGCACCTGGTGTTCTCAGGCAGTCTCCCATCCAAGTACTAACCAGGTCAGACACTGCTTAGCTTCTCAGATATGATGGGATCAGATGCCACAGGGCTACGGCTGCAGGTGTGTCTCAATCTTAAGTTGCGCAAATGACAGCTAAAATGGAAAACACTGCTTATTTTTTACAAGGATGATATTTGTCTTGGTTACTGAGTTGTGTCATAGTATACACAGCCTTCCTGTATTTCCTACATCTATGTGTGTATAGGTAATGAGTTGAGAGATAAATTGGCAGAGCCCACACACACAGGCAGAACTAGCCACTGGCCTTTTTGAAATGATGATGATTCCCATCACCAGGACAGAAGAATAACTGTCTCTCTCTTCCTTCCCTTGTGCCTTGATTTCATTCTCAGAAACATGGATTTGGACACCTGGCAAGCCTTCCAGAAAAAAGTTCCTTGCTCCATTTGTCTCAACTTCTTCACAGACCCTGTCACCATAGACTGTGGGCACAGCTTTTGCCGTCCCTGCCTCTGGCTCTATTGGGAGGAAGTCCAGACTCCACTGTGCTGCCTGGAGTGCAGGGGAATATCTAAGAAGCAGGAGTTCCAATCCAATGTCATTCTCAAGAACCTGGCTTCCCTTGCCAGAGAGGCCAGACCCAGCCTTGTCGGTAGCTCTGGGGAACATATCTGTGTGACACACAAGCAGATAAAGAGGCTTTTCTGTGAGGCTGACAAGAGCCTGCTTTGTGTACTATGCTCGGAATCACCAGAACACGTGGCTCATGGCCACAGCCCAGTGGAACAGGCTGCGGAGGAATACAGGGTAAGTGATGCCTGTTCCATGAATCAGAATCTAGAGCATCCACTCAGGAAGGAAAGGAGGCCTTAGGTCACGAAAGGGATGAGAGTGGGGAAGGATGAGATGACCTTTCAATGTAGATTTTAGGACATAAATTAGTCTTTTCTGTGTTGGCCATGGCTGATTGCTTCAGGAGTAGGATGCTGGGTCCTTCTGCCAAGGCTACAACTCGTGATATCACCAGGCAGTCTCCCCTCCCAAGTTCTAACTGGTTCCAACTCTGCTTAGCTTCTGAGGTCTGAGAAGATCTGACACCAGGGTGGTAGGTCTGTAGTCTATTCCTGTATATAAAAGGATTAAATCCATAAGACTTCATTCTCTATTGCTGAATCTTATGCTTCTTTGCAGGTAAAACTTCTAAAAGAAATGGATATGTTGTGGAAAATGACTCAGGATATGAAAAAACACTTAAATCAGGAAACTAGCAAAAGGCAATCATTTGTGGTAAGAGTGAAAACGTTTTCTTTGTTTTTATTCATCTAATTTAACCTAATGCTGACTTAGCCCTCCCAGCTAAATTAGAGTTATCTTTAAAGGCAGTGGATTCTTCTCCAAAAACGAAGTGTTTTTTGAGATAAATCAGTGTCATAAATACTCACTCACAAGCTAGTGTGAAGTACACTAGTGTGTGAGATACAAAGGGAGTGACTGGTATTCCTAGTCCACCTTTGGAGATCTCTATAAATATGAGACCTTGGGGATGAGTTAACATTGTACTGAGATTGTTGCGAAAGACAGGAGAAAAATATATAACTACCTATAGACAAGATGGAGTAATTTTTCAAAAGAATCACTTTATAAAATGGTGTGTGTGAAAACGTCTTCCACATTGAGAATCATCTGGCAAAGGAAGGCCTGATAAATTCCAATAGGCATGTGAAAAGCTAAGAGGTGACAGAGCAAGAAGCCTGAAGGCCTGGCCTAGGAGGCAGACTGGGATCCATTAATGGTCTTGATTTGCACTGGGAGAGAGACGTTGGAGCACAGAGAAAGGAACGACAAGAAGGGTTAGCATATAGGCAAGATGCTTTTAGTTTGGAGGATGCATGATTTCAAAGTATTTGCTTGATGATGGTAAGGAAATAATGGTGGAGGTTTCCTATTTTCTGTTGAAAGTAAAAGCATTTAACCCTCTCCACAAAACACCTCTGTAGCACTATGTGACCTTAAGGAAGGTGATGATCAAAGTTCAGTACCAGAAGATGCATCAGTTCCTCTTTGGGGAGGAGCAAGTCCATCTGCAGGCAGTACGCAGAGAAGCAGAGCAGATTTTCCAAGAACTCCAGGACAGTGAAGTCAGAATGACCCAACAGAGGGAAAGGTTGAAGGAAATGTACAGAGAACTGGCTGATATGTACCCCAAGCCTGACATGGATCTGCTCCAGGTAAGGAGGAAAGTCCATCCTCAGAAACAGGAGTCATTCCTTGGGCAATGCTGACACAACATTGGGACATGACCTATGAGTTCCTCTCTATACACCACTATGTCCATGTAAATGGTGTGTGGTCTTTCTCATCCATCATTGTGTGACAATGTGGGACAAATTTCTAATACATGTCATCAGGAGTACTATTCAAACAGAGCTCTTTTTTATTAGAAAATTTTAATGTACTTCATAATGTGATTCATTTTGACATGCTTTACATTGTGACAATTTGCATATATGCAATTTGATAAACATTATTCATATAAATTACCCCTTACTCTCCCCTATGTTCCCCCCTTCCCATCTAAGTTTTCCATCCAAGTCTTCTCTAACTTTTACTATGTAGTATTTTTCTATACGTCCTTGGGCTCCATTTCTGTTTAAGATAGAAACTTTCCTGTAGTGGTCTTTGTTTTTATCTTGTTAGAACAATTACATGCGATTTCTAGTCCATTTATATTGACCTCATTCTTATCTTCCCTCCTCCCCCCTTTTATTATGATCTGACGTTTGAGTAGGATTTTTTCTTCTTATAATTTTGAATCAGCTCCCTCATATGAGTGAGAACATGTGTTGTTTCTCTTTCTGAGCTTGTGTTCGTTCACTTAAAATAATTTTCTCTAATTCCATCCACTTTGCTGCGAATGACTCTATTTCATTTTTCTTGATTGCTGAATAGTATTCCATTGTGTATATATACCATAGTTTTTTTATCCATTCTTCTGTTGCAGGGCACTTTGGTTGATTCCATATCCTTGCTATTGTGAAAAGTGCTGCATTGAACATGGAGATGCAGGTGTCTCTGTGGTATGATGACCCATCTCCCTTTGGGTAAATTCCCAATAGTGTCATAGCTGGGTCATATGATAGATCTATTTTTAGTTTTTTGAGGTACCGCCATATTGATTTCCATAGTGCTTGCACCAATTTACAGCTCCACCAACAATGTAAAAGTGTTCCCTTTTCCCACAACCTTGCCATCATTTGTTGTTGTTTGTTTTATTGATCTTGGCCATTCTTACTGGTGCAAGGTGAAATTTCAGAGTTGTTTTGATTTGTATTTCCCTAATGTCTAGGGGTGTTGAGCACTTTTTCATGTGTTTCATGGCTTTATGGACCTCTTCATTTGAGAACTGTCTACTCAGTTCCTTTGCCCATTTGTGTATTGGGTTGTTTGTTTTTTGGTTTTTTTTTTCTTGAGTTCTTTATAAATTCTAATAATTAGACCTTTGTCAGATGTATAAAATGCGAAGATATTTTCCCATTCTGTGGAGGTTTCCTTGACTCTGTTAATTGTTTCTTTTTCTGTGCAGAAACTTTTTAATTTCATGTGGTCCCATTTATCTATTCTTTTTGCAAATTCTTGAGCAATTGGAGTCCTATTAAGGAAATCTTTTCCAATGCCTATATGATGGAGTGTATTGCCTATCTTGCCTTCTATAAGTTTTAAAGTTTCTGGTTTTATGTTGAGATCTTTTATCCATTTTGAGTTAACTCTCGTGAATATTGAGAGATGCAGATCCACTTTCATTTTTCTGCATGTGGATGACCATGTTTCCCAGCACCATTTGTTGAAGAGGCTGTCCTTTCTCCAGTTTACTTGCTTTGCTCCTTTGTCGAAAATAAGCTGGATATAGGTGTGTTGAGGTATATCTGGGTCTTCTATTCTGATATAGACGTCTTTGGGCCTATTTTTGTGGCAGTACCAAGCTGTTTTTGCAACCACTGCCCTGTAGTAAAGTTTGAAGTCAGGGATTGTGATTCCCCCTGTATTAGATTTGCAGCTTAAAAGTGTTTTGGCTATATGTGGTCTTTTGTGCTTCCATATGAATTTTTGGATCATTTTTTCTATTTCTGTAAAGTCAGTCAGTGGAATTTTAATGGGTATTGCATTAAATCTATAGATTGCTTTTGGTAGGATAGCCATTTTTACAATATTAATTCTCCCTATCCAGGAGCAGGGAAGGTCTTTCCATTTTTTAGTGTCCTCTGCTATTTCTTTCTTTAATGTTTTGAAATGTTCCTTGTAGAGATCTGAAGGGCCTTTGGTTAGATTGATTCCAATGTATTTAATTTTCTGGTGGGTTATCATGAATGGTATCTTTCCTGAAATTTCCTTCTCTTCTTGTTTGGAATTGGTATAAAGAAAGGCTATTGATTTTTGTATGTTAATTTTGTAGCCTGCAACTTTGCTGAAGGAGTTAATTAGATCCAGAAGTTTTTTGATTGAGGTTTTGGGGTCTTTCAAGTATAAAATATCATCTTCAAATAATGATAATTTGACCTCTTCCTTGCCAATCTGTATCCTTTTGATTTCTTTCTCTTGTCTGATTGCCCTGGCCAGAACTTCAATTACTATGTTGAATAGAATAGAAGAGAGAGGACATCCTTGTCTTGTTCCAGATCTAAGAGGAAATGGTTTTAGTTTTTCTCCATTTAGTATAATGTTGGCTGTAGGTTTGTCATAAATGGCTTTTATGAAACTAAGGCATTTGCCTGTTATGCCTATTTTTTCCATTGTTTTTATCATGAAAAGGTATTGCACTTTATCGAAGGCCTTTTCAGCATCAATTGAGATGATCATGTGGTTTTTGTTTGTCAGTTTCTTGATATGTTGGATTACATTAATTGATTTCCATACGTTAAACCAGCCTTGCATCTGTGGTATAAATCCTACTTGGTCATGGTGAATAATCTTTTGCATGTGCTGCTGTATTTTGTTTGCCAGAATTTTATTGAATATTTTTGCATCTAGATTCATAAGGGAGATGTGTCTATAATTCTCTATCTTAGATGAATCTTTTCCTGGTTTAGGTATCAGGGTGATGTTAGCTTCATAGAATGTATTTGGGAGTGTTCCCTCCTTTTCTAATCTTTGGAATAATTTGAGGAAGAGAGGTACTATATCTTCTTTAAAAGTTTGGTAGAATTCTGTCCTGAATCCATCAGGACCTGGGCTCTTCTTCGTTGGGAGACTTTTAATTACCTTTTCTATTTCAGTTGCAGGTAATGGGCTTGTTTAGGTCAGTTATGTCTTCTGGGGATAGTTTTGGTAGGTCATACGTGTTAATAAATGTGTCCATTTCTTCTGCATTTTCATATTTTTGGGAACACTCATAGTAATCCCTGACAATTTTCTGTATTTCATTGGAGTCGGTGGTTATGGATCTGTTGTCTTTCATAATCCATACTATGTTAGATTTTTCCTTTTTCTTTTTGATGAGGTTAGCCAGAGGGCTGTCTGTTTTATTAAACTTTTCAAAGAACCAGCTCTTAGTCTTATTAGTTTTTTGAATTATCTCTTTAGATTCTAATTGAGATATTTCTCCCTTTATTTTTGTAGTTTCCCTCTGTATGTTCCATTTAGGATTTTTTTTTTGTTGGATTTCTAGTGTCTTAAGCTGTGTCAATAGGTCATTTATTTGTCTCATCTTTATTTTATTGATGAAGGCACTTAATGCTATAAACTTCCCTCTTAAAACTGCCTTTGCTGTATCCCATATGTTTTGGTATGATGTGTTTTCATCATCATTTGATTGTAGGAATTTTTTAAATTCCAATGTGATTTCATCAACAATCCAAGGGTCATTCAGTAGTGAATTATTCAGTCTCCATGATTTTGTAAAGTTTCTGGAATTATTCATGCTCTTGAGCTCCAATTTTATCACATTATGATCTGATAAAGAACATGAAATTATTTCTATTTTCTTGAACTTGTTGAGGGAGTTCTTATGGACTAGCATATTATCTATTTTAGAAAACGTACCATATCATGCTGAGAAGAATGTGTATTCCTCATCGTGTGGATGAAATATTCTGTATATATCTGTAAGATCCTGCTGGTTTAGGGTGGAGATTAGATTTGACATTTCTCTGTTGATTTTTTGTTTTGATGACCTGTCTCTTGACACAAGTGGGGTATTGAAGTCCCCCATTATTATTTATTGTGGACCAATAAAGTTCTTTATATTCCATAAGGTTTGTCTTATAAAACTAGGAGCTCCTATGTTTGGGGCATAGATATTAAGGAGCGTTATTGATTCTCGATTGATTGTTCCTTGTATTAAAATGTAGTGACCATCCTTATCTCTTCTAATTAGTTTTGGAGTGAAATTTAATCTTTCTGAAATTAAAATTGCCACACCTGCTTTCTTTTGTTCCCCCCCCCCCGCTAGGTATGCATTTTTATAGCCCTTAACTCTCAGTTTATTCCCGTCTTTGTGAGTTAGATGAGTTTATTGAATACCGCATATTGATGTTTGTGTTTTTTCATGAAATTAGCCAATCTCTGTCTCTTAATTGGTGAGTTAAGACCATTTACATTAATATAGATTATTGAGGAGCACTTATTGTCATTTATCCAATCATTACCTGTTACTGATTTATAATTCATGTTTGCTTTGGACCTTTCTTGTGTTGGACTCATCTCAGTTAATCGGTTCTTTGATTTCCTTTGTAGGGTTGTCTTAACTCTCCTGGATGTGGTAACTGATTTATTATCCTCTCCAGTGCTGGTTTGGTTGTTGCATATCATTTAAAATCTTCTATGTCATTAAATGTCTTATATTCCTCATCTATTATCAATGATAATTTTGCTGGATATATTAGTCTAGGCTGGAGATTGTTTTTTCTTAGTATTTGAATCACCTGTAACCATTCCTTTCTAGCTTTCAGTGTTGATATGGAAAAGTCTGCAGTAATTTTTATTGGTTGTTTTTTATAAGTAATAAGGGACTTCTGTCTTGCTGCTTGCAGGATGGTGTCTCTGGTCTCTAATGATAGAAATTGAGCCACGACGTGTCTCGAGGATGATCTATTTAAATCAGCCTTCCCGGGAGTCCTGAAAGTCTCAGTGGTATATGTATCCATTTCCTTTGCTATCTTTCGGAAATTTTCCTTGAGGATATCACTTACTAGGTTGTAAAGGCCTCCAGTGATTCTTTCTTCTCATTCATGAATACCCATAATTCTTATATTTCTCTTTTTCACTCTGAGTTCTCTTGGAAATTTTTTTTTTAAACTTTTATCATTGACTCCATTTCTAATTACTTGTGCTTCAGCTCGTTTATGTCATCTTCTGCCTCAGGGATCCTTTGCTCTGATTCATCCAGTCTTGAAGAGAAGGATTCTTTAGCCATGTTCAATTCTGATAATTTGTATTGAGTATCAAGCAAAGTGGCTTGATTTTTCTTAATCATTTGTAACTGGGATGACAGAGCATCTTCCAAATTAGAAACCTTTCTTTCAATTATCTCCAGTGTATTTTTAGTATTTGTCTTTATTTCTCTTAGCATGCTTATAATCATGACTCTGAACTCCGACTCAGAGATCTCTAATAATTGCGAGTCGTTGGAATGATCCATTCGGGGTGTGTGATCTGTGGAGCCTTCAGCTCCATCCTGCCCCTTGTGGTTTTTGTAGTTTTACTTGATTTTCCCATAATGTGGTCCGGGAAAAAAGAATCTAGCAGTCCCACTCTAGGGGGGGGGAAGGGTTAGGGAGGCGATAGATTCCATTTCTCTTCTGTGGGGTGAGAAAAGGGGGGGATCTGGTGATAGAAGAGGTGGAAGGAGGAGGTAGAGGACAGAGACTAGGAAATTACTGTCAAAATTAATATTAAGATTAAGATTTAAGGGATAAATGATTAAAACAATGACACATATATAGCTTAAGAAGTAGAGAAGGAGAGTAGAAAAAGGGAAGGGAGTAAAAGAAGAAAGGAAGAAAAATAGGGAAGAAAAAGAGAAAAATAAAAAGGAAAAGAAAGAAAGAAAGAAAAGAAAGAAAGAAAAGAAGAGGCAAATCTCACATATACACTCTCCCAAACACTAATAAAAACACTTGTAGTCGGGTGCGGTGGTGCACACCTGAAAGCCCAGCGGTTTGGGGGTCAGAGGCAGGAGGGATACAAGCCTGACTTCTGTACAACCCAATTAGACCCTGTCTCAAAAAGGAAAAAGAAAGGGGGGGGGGAGTCCTGGGGTGCAGCGCAGTGGTCCAGCACCTACCAGACAAGCAGGCACAGAGCCCTGAATTCAAACCCCCGTAGAAAAAAATTATAATAATAATAAAATAAAAATTAAATAAAAATTAAAAAAAATACAAAGAAAAGAGAAAAAATAGAATAAAATATAAAATAAAATAAAATTCCAGTCCTCACGCATAGATTCTCCCCCATACATATAACAACTCTTGTAGTCAGGTTCAGTGATGGATGCCTGGAATACCTGTGGCTTGGGGGATGGGGGCAGGAGGGTCGCAAGCCCGAGATCTGTGCAGCCCAGCAAGAGCCTGTCTCAAAAAGCAAAAAATGCATGGGCTGCGTGCACAGAGTGTCGGTCCAGCTTCCACAAAGGCAGCAGGCTCAAGACCCTGTTAATAGTAGAAACATATTATCTTGGAGGTGGAGTCTGAACTGATTACACCCAGTATGACCAGGTGGATTCGATAATGCAGGGTGCAATGTTCCCAACAGAGCTCAGGATGGCAGTATTTCCACACAATCCGCAATAACCATCAGGATCCCAATAAGGGTCCATATAGCCAAACTCTTCATAATATCCTGGATTTAATTGGGGCCCCGAGTGCCCAAAGAGACTGTTCCATGAAATATTCTATGACTATTGTATTGTTCCAGAGGCAGTGGAACCTGTGGGGTCTTCCCTGGAGTTCTTCCTGTCCCACATAGATCGGGCGTCAATTCCCCAAATCAGAGATTTCCTCCCCAAAACCTACAGCATAGGGGGAATATGGTTGCTATCGTGGAGTTTTTATTGCAGGGTTTCCACCCACCATATCCTCTTGTGGGCGGGATGCTCTCCTGCCGACCCAGAGGGAATCTGAAACAGATTTTGTTGTGTGCTGCGACCGTGCTCAGAACTGCTCTGCTTGTGGCCAACTGTGCCACTAGGCTCTGCCGAAAAGGAGCTCTCCATCCGCGTGGGGCTCAGTCACCTCCACAAACCCCAAATTTCTCCACAGTACAGTGGGGTGATTTGGGCTCACCTCTGGTGTGTCTGGGATCTGGGTGTATGTGTACCCAAATTTCCATGGAGTTTGCGACCATAGGCCTGACCTGCCGCAACAGGAGGGAGGGAGCCGAGTCTCAGCTCTAGACGCAGATCGCTGGCACCAGCTTCCCCATTCGCTCCGTGGCAGCTATGGAGGGCGTCCGTGTGCCCCCTCAAGCTGACTCACCTAGGATCTGCAGTCTGTGTCCTGCAGGCGTGGTGAGAGTGTGCTGCCAAGGTTGGACTCCGTGTTGGGTCCGGGCCCCGTGGGTGTGTGTGCGCAAAGTCCCCTCCAAGTCTCTGGGATTCTATTTGCTCTCTGTGTGATGGCAAAATGGCGGCAGACCCACTGCTGGCCACTGTGTAGCTCCTCTGAAGCCTAATCCTGATTTCAGTGTACGCCTAGTTTCATTCTCTATCTCTCAAACTAAATTATCACTGTTTCTATTTATTCAATTTGAGTTTTAAACCCCTAATCAAGGGTTCCCATTGCTCTGGAACAGAAGGCATGTGTTGTCTGTCCGCCATCTTGACTCCCCCTTCAAACAGAGCTCTTTTGAGAAACTCAGTGACAAGGGAGGTTAACTTCGCTGAGGAAACTCAATTTGTGTTCCCCTATATCCATCACAAGTCTCTCTTCTCCCACACAAAAGCATATGAGTCCTTGCCTTCAGCTAGGCAAGGTACTTAGAATTTGATAACCAACACGATACACCTGTTTCTCCTGGTTCCAGGTTTGGTGATTAATTGTTCTCAGCAGTGGTGAGATCTCTGCTAGAAATAAGATTTGGAGCCTCGATGTCCTTGGCCCCCACCAAGCCTTTCCTGAGCTCCTTCTGAATGTACCCAGGGCAGTTTTCCATGGTGTAGTTCAGGGTTCACTATTAAAATAAACTCAGATATTTTCTTAGAGAGGAATCGTTTTAAAAAGCGCTTTTCTATTCCTTTTTCTCTTTTTTTTAAAGAAAGTATCAGAGAGGATGCAGAAAGACATGATGTTTGATTCACATTGTCTTTTCTTTTTTTCACAGGTAATAGGAAACACATTTGAGAGTTGAATTTATAATAAGGATCTCTAATTTTTAAAAAGTTGTTTCCTTGTTGAAGAATGTGCATTGTTTTTGTTTTTTATTAACATTATTCACTGAGGATATTCACCACGTGGTTGAAAAGATTCACCAAGAAAATCACTTCCTGGTTTTAGGAATGTCCTCCTATAGATGGATTAAAATACGCCTCAGAGTGGTCTTCCATTTGGTACATTTCTCTACCATTCTTTCCATCCTCTCTTGATGGCCCAACAAACCCTACTAAAGACATTTCTGTAAGGTATTACAGCTGGGGCGCCATTCTACAGAAGGAAGGTTAAAAAGAGAGAGGAGAGAGTGGGGCTTCTTAAGAATGGGACTGGAGGTAGGCTTTGTTCCCCTGAGGGGAGTGACCGGGCCCTGGTTCATAGACCAAAGCCTCAGCTGTGGGCAGAGCACAGAGGGGAAAGGGTGCCTCAGAGTCTGAGGTACAGGCCACAAGTCTGGTGTACATTTCCTTGTGCTGCCTAAGGGACCAGTGCTTCTTACTTAATGAACATTCCCTCTTAGACCCTGACTGCATCATTGGTGACCATTGCTGTCTGAAGTCTTGAAGGTTTGAATGAATTTTCTGCCCTCTGTAAGATATCCAGGACTTGGGCATTACACTATGTATAATGGAGACAGAGGAAGAAAATGGTGCTCAGTAATGTTAAAAGTTGCCTAATGTCCTTGAAGAATGATACTGGATTTGGAAATGGTAAATTTAGAAAGATGTAACATTTCTACTATCTGCAGAGTATAGAATAAAATGTATACCTAGCTAGCGAAAATGGGAAAATTCTGATGAAATGTGTTGGATTGAAAAACGATATAGTTGTAAGAGCTGTGTGGTTAACTTTGGTCCCGAAGTGTAACTGATGTCATTCTTTACAGGACTGAATTGATGCAGATGCAAACACCCCAGCTAGTGAGCCCCAAGCTCACTTTCCAGCACTTCACCGGAATCCTGGACATGGTGCGCAACTTTGAAGGTGAGAGTCAGTCTTTAGAAGGCACCCTCATTTGCATTAGTAGGTTCTTGGAAATGAACTGTCCCTCTTTTTAGTTTAATTTTTTGACTATAGATGGTATGTCATTGCCCAAATTCTTTCTATCTTCCCTCCCTGTGTAGTCCCATTGCAGGACAAAGACTGAACTCATTAACATACAACTCACTGTAAATGAACCAGCTCATATTCTTTAGTCATATATGACACAGGCAGAGTAAGAGAAGAGAGAATACTCAGGTTGTGGTTATGAAGAGACACATTATATTTTGTCAGAGTATCAATCACCATTTTATGTTCATTCAGTTTACTCCAATTTTGAACTTTCAAGTATAGTATTTCTTCTTGTTGTTGTTCTTATTATGTGCTGTCTAGCTGGGAGCAAGTCACAGTGACCCTATGTACAACAAAAGGATTTGTTACTGGGCGATGCCTCTTGGATATTCCTTTGTGCACATAACACTCAGTGTCAGGTGTCTCAAACCTATGACGATGCTGGCCATTGTTAGGTGTGTAGGAGGACCTGTTGTGTGCTCACGCCTCTGTTGTCATTGTAGTTTCTCAACATTCTTGACTTTCAAATACTGCTTCAAAATGATCTTGAGGTTCTCAAATGGACCCTGTGCTTCTGCCATTTCTTTCACTGCCTTGCCCATGCAGGGTGCCTTAACATTCCTTTGATTAACACTATATTTTGAACAAATGTCATAGTATACTTGGCTACCATAATTCAACTGAACTTTGAAAAATAGTATGCAGACAACATCTCTTAAAATGTGTGTACATGTTTTTGGCATCTCAGGAATATTACTTACTAATATGACAATTTACCAAGAAAAAAATGACTGTATATACTATAAGGAGAGCAAGTGCAATGCTATCAGATAGCTTCCATAATAACTGAGAGTTGAGTGATTTCAGCTCATGGATGAGTTGTGTTAAGACCATAGTAGAGAACAGGTCCTGACAACAAGCTGAAACCCAGAACTGATTAGATCTAGGTTTTCCACAGATAAGGTAAATCCAGAACTTTCTTTTCAGAAACTTCTGGATTGTTCATATGTTGATATGCCTTAAAATATTTGATATATGAAAATACATAGGAGCTGCTTAGATCCTAATAAATATCTGCATCATAGTAAAGTGATGTGAGTTGAGGAATGGTATTAAAGACAAATGACAAATAGTAATTCTTTACTAAAGGAAACAAAAACTTTCAGGTGTGTCACAAAAGAAGTAAGCACAGGTAGACAATAAAAACAAATCTCTCTTTTGCACAGTGATATGACTATTTTTATTTTTCTTGCTATGATCTGAAGGAATTATGTGGCCTATAAGATCATAATGATCCTTCTCAAATAGTGAGTGGATCTGCTGTTTTTATTTTGTATTTTCTTAGTGAAATGGGGGACAAAGGAAGTGAAAAATGAGCAAGAACTTCTGTCCATCAGGGCAAAGTAGCATTTCTGATTTATTATTATATCTTTTGCAGTGACAAATACTGTGGCACAGGAAATGGTTGCCAGTTAAGCTTGTCTGAGGATATTATAAGTACGATATTGGAGAGGAGCCTCACAGTGCACCTGAGGAGCCCCAGAGAAGACAGAGATTTTCTGCATGGCGGTGCATGAAGGCTTTCACCACGGGCCGCTATTATTGGCAGGTGGATGTGGCATGTTTCCCCTACTGGATTCTGGGTGTCTGTAAAGATTTCAGACCAGATGGTATTGATAACCCTGTTGATATTGATGAAGCATTTCTCCTATGTCTCAGGAAGAGGAAGAATGATTATATTCTCTCCACTTACTCCCCACCCATAATTCATTATGTACAAACACCTCTGGATTGGGTTGGAGTGTTTCTGAATTATAAGTATAGAACTGTGAGCTCCTATGATATTTGCAAAGGTTCCCTCATATACACTTTCTTCCATGCCAACCTCCCTTCCCCTCTGAGGCCTTTCCTATGTCTTGGTTGCCCATGAAAATCATCTTCCATGAGGTGTCTGTGGTGAACTCCTGTGCCTGAAGAAACCATGTTCCTGAGACTTTCTCCTACCAAATCATACCTGTGTGCCTGAGGGCTGAATTATGGAATCAGGAATTATGGAATCAGGAAGATTTTACAGCTACATGTTGAATGTATTACTTTGCTTCTGACATACATTTTAATAAAGATGTTTTATGCGTTATTTACTATACTATCAGCAATTTGAAAATAATAATTGCTGAAGTAGCCCTGTAGCATCAGATCCCATCAGATCTCGGAAGCTAAGCAGGGTCTGGCCTGGTTAGTATCTGGATGGGAGACCGCCTAGAAACACCAGAAGCTGTAGGCTTGGGAGAAGGACCTGGCAACCCCCTCCCAAAAATTAATCTGCCATTGAAAACCCTATGAACAGCAGAGAAGCACTGACAGTAGTGTTTCCCCTGTTGTACAGAGGGTCGCTATGAGTCTGATACCAACTTGACGTCAACTAACAACAACAACCACAACAATCAGCAATTTGAAAATAATAATTGGTGAAGTAAGTTCACAGGCCATGAAAATCACTTATCTAAAATATTTAGTTTGACAATTTCTTAGTATATCCAGAGTTGCACAGCCACCATAACTATCCAATTTCAGTGTTCTGTAAATCACAGTAGATAAGGTGTAACCAGTTCCTCTGAACTGCAAAATGGATTTGGCATGTGTCTGGTTACTGTCAGATCCTTGTCAAATTTTGTCACCTTTAAAAGCTCAGTATTGACCAAATTGAAATAAAAATACTCAACACCACAAATAGTGTAGTGAATGTCAGTAGTGGACTTTAATTAATGATGATATTGACTTACTAGCTGGCATGGTAGATGGTAGAATTGGGCTCTGACTAGCAAAGTCAATGCCATTCAAATATGTTATTAAGATAAAATATTTTAGAGACACTTTCCAGATTTGTGTGAATCAGAATTAGGAATCCGATGAGGCCTGTAGCATTCATCCTCACAGATGATGCCCTGGTTAAATCCTTCAACAAACTCAGGTGCACTGTATGCAGAGAAGGATTCTGGTCTTCATGCTTGATATGGACTTTAAAGAGGCAGAGTTTGCCTCAGGATCATTGGCAAGCTTCCATTTGAGGAACTCTAAGGAACAGAACAACATCAAAGCTAGAGAAAAATTTGCCCAAGTGTTCAACTCCCTGTTAAATATTTGAGAAAATAAAAGGCTGAATATGTGTCAGAATTTAATTTAGGACTTTCTTATATTTTAACATGGTATTGAATGTGTGAATGGAGTAGATGGAATCGTTAAAACTCAATCACCTTGAATTTCATGAGCATCTACCAATAAAGCCAGTTTCTCAATACAAAACTGACTCAGGTCATTGCATAAAAGAAGGATTAACCCTGAGTCAGATGAACACATTATTTACATTTTACCTATGGAGTCAACATGAAAATTAAATCAATGAGAAAGTATATAAGATCAGGCAATAATAAGAAATGATTAAGGAGAATGATGAACAATGCTATTGCAGACAGAGTGGTTAAAACTCCCACTTAGTTTTAAGTAATATGCCAGTTATAGGTATCAGGTAGATCAGGATGAATCAATAATTTAATGAGGTAATTTGTTTTTCAATACCTGAAGATTGAACTCAGGGTCTTGTCGATGCTCTGCAGGTATCTTTGAGTTGCACCTCCAACCCATTCTTTATTTTAAGACTGGGCCTCACTATATTTTCATAGACTAATTCTGGCCTCGAACTCAGAGACATGTGGCCTCAGGCTTCTAAATCAATGGATCACAAGCATGGGCCACAGTACTCGGCTATGAAGTATTTTTTGATTTCATGAGTTGGGCCCAGGGAATAGCTGCAATACTGGGAGATTGTAGGCAAATTATTTATTCTCTCCAAGCTTAGATTCCTTTTATGTCAGTGAATGCCTCAAAACAAGTTAGGAGTTCCTGCAGCAGACCATTGTACACAGCTGAACTGCCAGCAACACAGGAGGCTGAGGCAGGAACATTGCAAGTGCAAGGCCAGATAAAGCCTGTGTGACTTTGTGAGACCTGTGTCAAGATTAAAAATAAAAAACGGGCTGATGGCTTTGCTCAGTGGTGTAGCACTTAAGTACCATGAAGAAAGCCCTTGGTTCAGTCCTAAGCCTTGCAAAACATAAAAGAAAACTAAATAAAAATAAGAGATGTGGGTGAAAAAACTAAAATGAAAAAAACAAAAGAAAAAAAGAAACCTGTTATGAGTTCACAAGGTGACAGGATTAATCCGTCACCTTACACATGGGTGTTGTTTCTGGTGCCTTGGAATTGGGTCTGACTCATAGTGACCCTCACTAGGTTTTCAATGGCTGTTTGCTTTGGGATTTCTTCAGGCCTGCATAGTCATATCCTTCTCAATTTTTGGGTTGCAGGGATGGAACCAGTGTCCTCAGAGAGTGTGGAGTGGCATTCTACCAACAGCTTGGTGTGTGAGTTTGATTTCTCTTGATTTTGTTCCATAACATTTATTGAAATACTGAGAAGGGTTTGATTTACTCAAATAGCTCTGGTAAAGAGTATATGTGATTAAACAGGAAAACAAACAATGATGGACTCTAATGATCATAAATGAAGTCCATTCTTACTGGAATTCTTAATCCCATCAGTCTTCCAAAGTTAATTCTGTTTTATAAACTTTCTTATCACATAAAATGGGATTAAATCTATGGATTAATGTAGCCCATGGAATGACATAGCAAGATTCACTAATCCTGAGATTAGAAAGTAACTTTAGTACCTCTCTATGGACACTAAGTGAACACATGTATTGTGTTTTGATGCTTAATTTCTGAGGTATAAAATCACCCTGTGCCTCCCTACATGTATTTCTTCTCTACCTTCACAGCAGCTACCTATAGTAATACTGGCTTCAGCAACATGGAAACAACTGTGGTTCTTGAACTATCTGAAGACATTAATGAAAAATACATGTTTTTATTAAGGAAGGCTACCAGACTGTATCCCCATGTGTCAGCTTGTCACCGTGGGTGGGCTTTCGTTTTACATTGATACTGAAATCTATGCCATTGGTATTTCAGACACTATGGTGGACAGGTTTCAGCTGAGCTTCCAGATTAATAAAGACTAGGGAGAAGGATCCAGCTGCCCACTCCTAAAACTATCAGCCATTGAAAAACCCTATGAAGAGCAGACAAACACTGTCAAAAATAATGCCGTAAATTAGCCTCCCATGTTGGATGGCTTTCAAAGGATGAATGGGGATAAGTTACTTCCTCAAAGAAGAGTGGACCTTTATGATGGCAATGGAGTAAAGCTTCTAGGACCACCGTTTGCTGATGTGTCATGACTCAAAATGAGAAGAAACACAGGAGCTGCAATAACAGTCTCAAACATAAAAAATAGGGTGCATAGCTCATTGTTGGGGAGTGTTTTGTTCTGCTGTACATAGGGTCAATATTAGTGCAACACAACATTATGGCACCTAACAAAGAACAAACAAACCATAAAATAGTTCATCTTTAAAGTTCATATAATGTCTTCTCAAGCTCATTAACCAAGTAGATATAAATTTATCATAATCATTCCTGAAATGTTATCTAAAGTATGAATATTCTTCATTCTTTTTAAGCCACTGTGAGTTAAAGAATGATTTCATTTGCTCATGATTAAATACTCAAGTCAACTTAAAACTTGCTTGTATGAATTTATTTCATTCATAGCATCCAAAACTCTACATAACAACAAATATGTAGCTACAATTCAGTGAAAGATCACCATGCCCAAAAGGTAAGAAAACAGTTATATTGTCAGCACACTAAGAAAATCTTTGTGACTCAAATGACAAGAATAAACTATGTATTTATTACTATTTTTATGGTGGCAGTAGTTCTAAGTGCTTTCCATGCACAAGCATATTGATGAGACAGATATAATGTTGTACTCATTTTATACATTAATGATCTTAAGAGCAGAGAATTTTAATAACTTAGCCAGCCTCATGCTCTCAGGGAATGAGAGAGCTAGGAAGAGATCCAGGCAGCCTTTCTCCCAGAACTGTGCTCCTGATATCCTCCCACTACCTCTTTCAGATGACAGATACATTCAATGTTTGTCAATGTACAGAATTACATCACATGTCCTTTAGCTATAGAATTCCACAAAAATATTCCTACAGGATGCTTATTGCACTCTTGTTGAATGATCACATGTTCACACAACTTTCACATATTATGCAGATTTTTGTTTGAGTGGGCCTTTGGCTTTTTGAGACAAGTTCCTGCTATCTAGCACCACCTAGTCTTGAACTCCTTCTTCAGGCTCCCAAGTTCTGGAATAAAGTTGAACTCCCACATTGGGCTTGTGTAGGACTTGGGCCATTTGGTGAGAGTGGTAATGATGCCTTGTCCCATACCTACAGCGGTGTGCTCCCTCTGTCACTGACGTCACAGGAGCCTGACAGCAGGCTGCATTCCTGGTCCATAGGCTTTCCTGGAGTCCTAGACCTGAGGAAACCCTCCTTTGCCAAGCACATCATTTCCCAGACAAGGTCCTACACACATGCGACTCTGATTACTTAAAAGGTGAGTGCTGACTGTGGAATTCAGCATCCTGGTAAGGCCTGGAGGCACATTAACAAGCAAGACTTAATCCCTAAGGTGATACTTCTCCAGTAGAAGAAACTAAGAAAGGGGCAGTCATCCTAGAAGCCACCCCAGAAGAGAAGAAATCTGAGCTGAATTCCAAAAATACGAGGGGAGCAGCCTTATGCTGCATGTGACACAGTGAGTGCTATGAGAAAAACCTCTGCTTCTGAGGACTTGCTGGGTTGATGCCTTTTGATGCATACATTTGTAGGCAGTGTCCTTTGTAACACGGAACCCTGACCATAGCCCCACCATGCTTCACCTTACTATGAAAATTCTTATAGACTGCAGAAAAATCATCATACTTCTGTGAATGTCTTCTGGGCTTACAGGATGTTATATAGTGATTAATGTATAATGTATGGATCATTCTTTGCATGAATTCCCTGGATTATGGTGAGCCTGAGATTTTTTGTATTTCTCTACCATGCCACATTCTATTTTCTTTCTACTGTTTTGTATATCTTGACTGTTTTGCCAATCTTGACTATTTTGCCAGTGGAGATACATATAAATAAAAATATCTTGAAGCACTCTGTCATTATCTAATGAAATGGAATATGGAAAACTATTTATGATCTGAAAATACTACTGATAGATAGTAATTGTCAAGAAAGGGAATCTCTTACATATTTGTTTAGCAGTCATGTTTAGAAGTGAAAAATATAGAAATTATCCCAATGCTTATCAGTAGAATAGTGATTTAGTTTGTTATGTGCCAGATAATCAAACTTTTAATTCTGTGCTCTAAATTCATCTTCATTGTCTATTCTTTTTACTAGATTGGGGATCTTTAGCTATTTTTCTTCTTTTCCATGTGACATGATATTAAACTTTGTGTGTAGAAGGATATGAAGAAATATTTCAAGGATTCCTCTCTATCCTTATTTGTAGGCTTCTGCAATGCAAATGAATTTTCCAGCATCTTCCCTCTGGTGTCCATGGGTTCACTATTGACCAGCTCCTGTAGTGCAGTCTGCTGCTATAGATCCTGCTTCCTGCATTTCTTGGTGACCAGAAGAACCTAGCATTCAACAACCTTCCTTGACAGTGGCTTTGGGAGTTTCATATGGAGTGTCCACTTTGTTTTCCATGTCAGACAGAGCATCATAAATTCCTAGAATGCCTCCTCAGCATATGTGTTCTAGCTGCTGGGAGCATGGATGATATACCTGTCGATAAAATACTTTGATATCTAGTAGTTTATACAAAAAATATACAAGAATCAAGAGTACTAAATAATCCTGAATTGCATTTTGAATCAGGTAGTCTATTGGTCAACTATGTTGGGAATGACAAATTAAAGGAAAATAGGGTTGCATTCATCTTCAAAAAGACATGTCAACATCTGTCATGAAGTACAATGCTGACAGTGATTCAATAATATCCATATGCCTACTTGGAAGATCACTTAATATGACAATTATTCCTATTTATGCAACCACCACTAATAGGGAATATTTTACCAGCTCTTGTAATCTGAAATAGATTGAATATGCAATCAGGATGTACTGATAATTAGTGGTGACTGGTTCACAAATTTGGAAACAAAGAAGGCTCAGTAGTCAAAAGTATGACCTTGGTAACAGGAATGATGCTGGGGATCATATAATAGAATTTTGTCAGGTCAATGACCTATACATTGAAAATACATTTTTCACCAACGTAAATGGTAGCTTTACACATGGAAATCACTGGATGGATCATGCAGGAAGAGAACTGACTACATTTGTGGAAAGACATGCTGGAAATGCTCAACATCAAATGTCAGAAGAAGACCAAGTGCTGATTGTGGATCAGATCATCAACTGCTCATAAACTGAAGAATATTAGAGCAACTTGTGCAAGAAACCAAAATACAACCTTGAATTTACCCCACCTGAGTTCAGAGTCTACCTGAGGAAAGGCTTAAAGCTTTAGATTTAAAGATAGAAAACCAGATAAATTGTGGCATAACATCAAAAACATTCTTCACGAGGAAACTAGTTTATAATAAAGGGGAAAAAAAGGAAGACAAAATTACATGTCAAAAGAGGCCTAAGAGCTGAACAGCTAAGAGAAAATTAAGACATGATGAATTTAAAGAATTAAACAGAAGATTTCAAAAGGCAGCTTGAGAAGATGAAATCAAAGATAATGACATGTACTGGAGATAGAAAAGCAAAGTGGAAGAACACACTCTATTTGTCTCAAGCTTAAGGATTTGAAGAAATATTCAAGCCTTGAATGGCAATAGTGAGGGATTGTACAAGGAAAGAATTAAATGAGGCAGGAAACATCAAAAGAAGATGGAAGAAATACACACAGTCATTATACCAGGAAGAATTGGTAGATGACCAACCATTCCAAAAGATTGCAAATGAAGCAGAAGCAATGGAGCTGAAGGAAGAAGTGGAAGCTGCCTTGGAGGCTTTGGCAAAACACAAGGCTCCAGGAATTGATGGAATACCAATTGAGATGTTTCAACAAACAGATGCTGCATTGGAGGTGCTCATTTGTTTATACCAAGAGATTTGGAAAACAGCTACTTTGCCAACTGACTAGAAGTGATCCATATTTCTGCCTATTCACAAGAACAGGGAATCCAACTGAATATGAAAACTATCAAATGATATTAAAATGATAAACAAGAAAATTGGGCTAAAGATCATTCAAAAGTGACCGCAGCATTATGTAGACAGGGAACTGCCAAATAATCAAGGCAGGTTCAGAAGAGGGTGGGGAACCAGGGACATAACTCTTGGTATCAGATGAATATTAGCTAAATGCAGAAAATCCAGGAAAGGTGTCTATCTGTGTTTTATTGAATATGCAAATGGCTTTGGCTGTGTGTCTTATAACAAATGATGGATAACACTGGGAAAAAATGGTAATACCAGAGCACTTAATTGTACTCATGATGAATCTGTACATGTATCTGGAGGCAGTCATTTGAACAGAACAAGAATTCAATGCTTGGTTTAAAGCTGAGTAAGGTATACCTCAGGGCCATATCATTTCACTGTACCTCTTCAATCTGTATGCTGGGCAAATAATCTGAGAAACTGCACTTTATGAAGAAGAATGTAACATCAGGATTGGAGGAAGACTTATTAACATCTTGTGTTATGCAGCTGACACAACTCTGCTTGCTGAAATTGTAGAGCTTTTGAGACACTTACTAGTGAAGATTAAAGAAAACAGCTTTCTGAATGCACTGTGCCTCATTATTAGGAAAGCAGAAATCCTTACAACTGGGTCAGTAAGCAACTTCATGGTAAATGGAGACAAGATAGAAGTTGTCCAAGATTTTGATTTACTGTGTTCTACAATCAATATCTATGGGAATAAAAGACACATTGCCTTGGGAAAAGCTGTCACAAAAGACCTCTTTAAAGTGGTAAAAGTAATGATGTCACATTGAAGATAAAGGTATGTCTGATTCCTGCACTGGTATTTTCAGTGAAATCAAAAGCTGGACATTCAATAAGAGAGACATGAGAAGAATGGATGCTTTAGAGCTATAATGGTAGAGATGAATATTGAATATACCTTGGGCTTAAAAAAGAACCAACAGATCTGTCCTATAAGAAGTGCAACCAGAATGCTGCTTGGATGCAAATATGGCCAAACTCTGCCTTATATATTTTAGACATGAAGTCAGGAGGGACCTACTCCCTGGAGAAGGAACTCCCGTTTCAGAGAGTGGTAGGCCACATTTCATTTGACATGGTGTCTGCAACAATGTGTGTGAATATACAGAGTATTGTGCGCTTTGTACAGAACCGAGGGGTATTTTGTTCTATTATATATAGGGTCACTATGAGTTGGACCTGACTCAATGGCACCTAATAAGAACAAATACAATTTCATGGTTTGAATGGGCCACATGTCAACTGAACTTTAATGTTCAATAATCTGCACAATTAGTCTGTGAACTTTTAGAATACATATAATTGGTTCAGAGCTATAATAATAGCAATAAAACACGAGTTGATTACCTAGCATGGTGTTAAGGAACTTACTTATAATTTTTCTAATTATTCAAACTCAACACTACAAGGTTGATATTAGTATTTCACAGAGAAGAACCCTGAAGCCTGAGAGGTTAAGTTTTCAATTATTTGTCTCAATGCACATTGCAAATAAGTGTTGAATTTTACTCCACTATACTATCTTCTGAAGTATTGCATTATTGTGATCATTAAAGTCCTATTTGTAAGCAAGTGACATTCTATTGCCACATGAATGTTAGTGTGCTTGACTGAAAGCATAAAATAGAATCCAAAACAATTTTATAACCTTCTACATGATCTACACAGAAGACTCTTTTATTGACGGGTCTATGCCAGTTCTTATACGGACAAGTTTCTAAGTAAAGACTTAAAGGAATAGTCAGAATCTTGCTGCTATTGGCAAGCCAGCCACCCAGTTTAAATGATGCCTTTACTCCCAATGTTGACTTTTTGAAAATGCCTGCAGAAAGGATGTTCTTGGTGATTTAACTCATTAGGTAATACTCAGTATGATTACCCCAGGACCAGCTGGTACTTATCAGAAATAAATGCATTCGGCAAAATTTAGGGGAAAAAATTTAAATGCCAATAATAGGGCAGTGAGGAAATATATATGTGTTTGTTACATCTTATACATACAATACAGATTTGTTATGTTACCTTATATGGGTTTTTTTGTGTGTGTGTGGTGGTTGTGCTGTGGTGTTTGTCCCACCTCATAGTGACCCTGTGTACAACGGAATGGAACTCCCAGACACCGTTCCATGACCAGCATTATGTCAGTGCTTTGTTGTTATTTATAGGGTTTTCGATGGCTGATAGTTTTAGCATTGTTTCAGAAGTGTGCTGCCAGGTCCTTTCCCTGTTTTTGCAGGGCTAAGGAACAAACACATGGCCTCAGAGAGCACATAGCAGCATTCTACCAATTGAGCTAACTCCCAATAATATTGGGCTAAAAAGTTATAACTTCATGAAAATAGGGGTACAACTCAACAAACTGATAATTCAGAACAAAATGAAACTCATTGATATATTTCAAACACTATAATTTACAAAATATACCAGTAGCATAAATTATATTTTTAATATCATAACATACTTTTTTGCTAAGGGTTATGAAAACACTGAAACTATGATGTGCCAATGGAAAGTATAATAGAATTTTTTTGCATATTAAATAATTAATAGATAAACCTAGGCACCTCAATACAAGCAAATCTGTTTCATGTTACGGATGTTATTAATCTACTCAGAGAAGTTGCCTGGCAAATTAGAAGTATTTACCAAATGATATAACAATTTTTTATTATTAATAAAAACTCATCATGAACAGAAGAGATGGTATTTACTTCATTCTCTTAGAAATATTCAATTCAAGTGCCTTCTGTATACCCGAATTTCTCTAGATCTTAGATTCCACAGTTCAAACAGTGAGATAATTTGTAAGAGGACAAATCATTTTTTTAAAGATGGAAATTCAGGTTCATAGAATATATGGTGTTTGGGATGTCTTTAAAATGTATTTACTTTTTCCCCAGAGAAAAAATTGGAAAGAAAATATAAAGGAAAAAGAAAAAAGCCACCCATAT
Source organism: Pedetes capensis (assembly GCA_007922755.1). NCBI lineage: Eukaryota > Metazoa > Chordata > Mammalia > Rodentia > Pedetidae > Pedetes > Pedetes capensis. The sequence continues at coordinate 67 of VMDO01027591.1, read as the reverse complement.
TCACCTCAAAATAACACAAATGTTGTCATTGTTCTATTTGCCTTAAGTTTCTCTGTTCCATAAAAAA
>VMDO01027590.1:0-25046 GCA_007922755.1 Pedetes capensis | reverse complement strand
AAATGGAGAAAAGATTGAGGTTGTCCAAGATTTTGCTTTGCTTGGCTCTATAATCAACACCTGTGGAAGCAGCAGTCAAGAAATCAAAAGACGCATTGCTCTAGGAAAAGCTGTGGCAAAAGATCTCTTTAGAGTATTGAAAAGCAAAGATGTCACATTGAAGATGAAGGTGCGTCTGACTCATGCCATGGTATTTTCAATGGCATCATATGGTTGTGAAAGCTGGACATTGAACAAGAGAGACAGAAAAAGAATTGATGCTTTTGAATTGTGGTGCTGGAGATGTCTATTGAATATACCATGGACTGCCAAAAGAATCAACAAATCTGTCCTAGAAGAAGTGCAACCAGAGTGCTCCTTGGAAGCAAAACTGGCCAGACTGCGTCTTACATATTTCGGACATGTAGTCAGGAGAGAACAATCCCTGGAGAAGGACATCATGTTTGGGAGAGTGGCAGGTCAACGCAAAAGAGGAAAACCCTCCACCAGATGGATTGACACAGTGTCTGCAACAATGGGCTTAAACATAAATAAGATTGTGTGCCTGGCACAGAATTGGGAAGTATTTTGATCTGCTGTACATAGGGTCGCTATGAGTCGGACTCAACTCGACGGCACCTAACAACAACAACAACAACAACAACAACAACAACTGGTATCCCTGTTTTAGACTTTCATTTAAATAGAATTATATAATATCTGGTGTTTTGTGACCTTTTTTCAAACATCATAATGTTTTCAAGGGTCATCCAAGTTGTAACATGTAGCATTTTATATGGCCAAATAATATTCCCTTGTATGGATTACTATATCCATTGTTTATTCATTCATCAGTTCATGGACATTTGGATTGAGTCCATCTTTTGACTGTTATGGATAAGCTGCTATAAAAATTCATGTACAGGTTTCTGTGTGAATATATCTTTTTAGTTGTCATGGTTATATATGTAGGATAGAGTTGTAGGGTTGTATGTTAACTGGATTTAATTGTTTGAGTGCCTTCAAGACTGTTTTCCAAAGTAGCTGTGCAAATTGTGTATGAGGCTTCCAGTTCTCCACATTTTGACTGTAGCAATCTAGTGGGTGTGAAGAAGTATCTCGTTGTGGTTTTGAGTTGCATTTCCAAAATGGCCAATGATGTTGAACGTCTTGTCATGTGCTTTTTAGCTATTTGAGAAATGTTAATTTCAAATGTTTTTCCTACTAAAAAATTCTTTAAAATATTTTTTAAGATAAGATCTCACTATGTAGTCTAGGCTGGTTCCAAACTCATGACTCTCTTGCTTCAGCCTGCCAGGGTGCTGAGATTATAGGCCCATGTCACTACACTTGGCCTTTGCCCATTTTTAAATGGGATTTTTAATTTTTTTTAATTGAGATCTAAGTATTCTTTATATATTCTGATATAGGCTCCTTATCAGATATATGATTTGCCAATGTAATTGATTTTCATTGTTTCTGGATCCCATATTTGCAAATTTAGCTGCTCACTAAGTGTGTTTGTTGCAGCTGCAAAATCAGTAGTTGGGCTTTTGTGATAATTCAAGGACATGTAGGCATACAGATTGGCAAAAAGGTTGAGTCATTTGGTATGTGTGCAGTGGAGGTAAAACAAGTCAATGGTCTGCCTTCTTGTTTCAGCCCTCCTACTATAAAGAAGCCTGCAGCCATAGCCTTGTGGCATCTGATCCTGTCAGATCTCGGAAGCTAAGCAAGGTCGGGCCTGGTTAGTACTTGGATGGGAAACTGCCTGGGAACACCAGGTGCTATAGGCTTCGGAGATGGACCAGGCAACCCACTCCCAAAAATCAATCCGTCATTGAAAACCCTATGAACAGCAGAGAAGCACGGACGATAGTGTTTCGCCTGTTGTACATAGTTGCTATGAGTGGGATACCAACTTGACGTCACCTAACAACAACAACAAAATTTCATATGAATTTTTCAATCAACTTTGTGAATTTCTGTAAATAAGTCTGGTGGGATAATGATGGGAGTGATATTAAGTCTATAGTTCACTTTGGTGAATATTGCCATCTTAACAATGTGCAGTCTTTCAATCCATGAACATGCTGTTTTCCCCTGGTTATTTAGCTCTTCTTTAATTGCCTTCATGAATATTATTTTTCGCAACATAAGTTTTATACTTTTTCTTAAATGTATTCATAAGTATTTTATTCTTTTAATGCTATTATAAAAGGAGTTTAAAAATTATATTTCCTGATTTTGCCTTGAAATGTGTCCATTCTTACTTACAGTCTCTCAGACATGCTCTGTTGTTTTATAGCTGTGGCCTTCCTGAATACTGTACCATCTGCCTAGAAAATTTTCTCATTCCAAGTCTTGTTGCAGTCTTACACACTGTTGGTAGTAATGGAAATTGATACAGCCACCATGGACAAGAGTATGGAAGTTCCTCAAATATAATTACCATATGATTCAACAATCCCCTTCTTGTGTTATATATGCCAAGGAAGTAAAATTTGTATACCCAAGAGATATCTATACTTCCATGTTCACTGTGGTATTCACAATAGACAAGGTGCGGAAATAATGTAAGTCAGTTGATGAATGAATGAGTAAAGAAATGTGTAAATGAGTAAAGAAATGAGTAAAGAAAATGTGATGCACCCACATCTATCCACACCCACAGGTATTATTAAACCCTAAAAAAGAAGGAAATCCTGTCATTTGTGACAACATAGGTGAAATTAGAGGACATTATGCTAAGTGAAATAAGCCAGGCACAGAAACACAAACATTATATAATTTCACTTATATCTCAAATCTAAAAAGTTGAACTTAATCCTGATTTGATAGTTGCAGAACATATATATATAAACTGAATTATTACGTTGTACTCAATAAATATATACAATAAAAATACTTAATAAAAAAGTTGAATTCAAAGAAATAGTAGGATAGTGATTACCAGTTGCTGGAGTATGAGGGAAATGAAGAAATGTTGGTATAAGTGTAAAAAGTTTCAGTTATGCAGTATGAATAACTTTTGGAGATCTAATGTATATCATGGTGACTAAAGTTATGGATATATTAATTAGCTCCATGTAATTGTTTCTCAATGTATACATATATCTAAACATCACATTGTTTACCTTAAATATATATAATGTTTTCTTCAGTTATACCTCAATAAAGTTGAGGAGAAAAGGGCTCAGTTCTTCCTCTATATTTTATTTTACAAACTTTTTTAAGAGAAGACAAGAAAGATAGAATGAAAGAAAGAAGAAAGGAATTAGGAATTGATCACAGGTTCATGTATTAAATTTCAGTATACACACATTTTAGAGTAGCCTAAGTCAGTGCTGAAGAGCTTGTGTTTTTTAATTGGACACATCTGTATTCAACTCACAGTTCTATGATCATCTTTGACATTGCTATGATTTGGGGAAAGTTACCTGACTTCTCTGAATCTCTATTTTCTTATCATATAGTGAAGGCAAGGTGTGTAAATTTTGCATTAATTTCTTTATTTCACAGCCTTGGTTATAGGATTATATGTATTAATATGGGTATATTTCCTAGTCTGTGGTAATTCTTTGATATTTTTATCTGCCTAGTTTTCATTCCTGTGCTGTTTTTACCAACCCGTAGTGCTTACATAGATTATACTTGATATATATGTGTTCTTGGAAAAACTGTAGTGGTGGTGGCAGTTGTGTTGGGAACTGTTTCAGCTGGAACTCAGTCCTGAAGGAAAACATCAAATAGCTTTCTTTTCTAATGAAACTATCAGGATAAGATCCAATTACCTGATCATAAACCAAATGCCAAGCTTTCTATCTATCCTCTGAGAGCTGCCTCATTAGAAATGACTGCCCTTTCATTCAGCATAATTTTATGTTACAATTTCTTAATTTTTTTATTGTCAGCTGTACTGAGAATTCAAATGACTATTACAAGTCTGTAAAATCTTCAGAGCATAAATGCTTCGAGATCTAGCTTTGAGTATTATTCACTTTCCATAAATACCTTAGTATCTAGTAGAATCATGGATACAATGAGATTAAAACATGAGATGATTTAAGTAAAGAAACCTAGATATAAAATTCTTACAATATTCTCAAGAGCATTTGATTAGAGAGTGCACAGAGACTAGGAAAATATACCTTTTCATAAAGGAAATCAATTTTCTTTATAGTTTTAATAATCATCTCGTTTTTCAATAAAACCAAGACCTCAGAGGATGTTCTGTGTCCTTGTTCAAATGAGCAAGTTGCTGCAAAAATGATAACTGATTATGCTCATTTATAAAATGTATTTGATTTACACTGACCATGCATGATTTATACCAAGAGCTATCAAAAATGACTTTGCTTCTTTTTTGGACAGTAAGCCACAAGACTGTGCCAAAATGGGTCTTATTATTATGTGCTACAAAATTATAGAAAAATGTATTATAGAAATGGGCTAGAACAACTTTGACCTTGGAATCAAATTTCAAAATTACTTCTCCCTTGTATTAATGAATGTAATAAATAAATTTAGATCAACATTTGTCTGCCATTTTTTTAAATGAGGGTACTAGTCTTACACCTCTGTGGTTGGCTAGGGTCCCATGGGCTATAAATGATGGATTATATTTATGCGAACCAGTTGAGACTACACTTTCCTACAGTTCCATGTCAGTGGGAACTTGAATCTTGTGGATGGTACAGCTAATGTAAGTGGTTTTTCACCTTTCACATTCATTTATTCCCTCCACTGATTCTCATTCCCACTTAGTTATCCATTTTCCAATTTAGGTCCCCATTCTCTGTCCTCTCAAGATGCTCTGATTTACCTGAACATCATCTCCTGTAAAATTTTCTTCCATCATTTTTGTACAAAGCCTCAATTCATAATGATGAGGTCATGTCACTCTCAGAGTAGGTGCTTATGGGTCTAGTTTGTTAACTCTCGCCTTGAAGTTACTCCACCCTGGGAGCTTCTGTGATACAAAGTTTGCTCATTCATTCATTCATCCATTCACTCAATGATTCTCCCATCAAAGTGTTACTGTTGCATTGTCTGTGCTAGGCATTCTGTAGGGTTCTTAAGGTACACTGGTATATGAGAGAGAAGCCCTGTTTTGTAAAGCTGTTTACATCTAGGCCCATATCTCTCAGTGTTATAAAATTAGACATCATATTTGCTTTGTTCTCTTCTCATCTGTCCTTCCCTGATACAGTTACTTTGTAAGTAATTTGTTGATTGGATGACTGGAGTGATTGTGGAGAACTACTTGATTTTACATATTTTAAAGAGCTGAAAAAGGAAAACAGTTCCTCTGTAATTTCCTGGGAAGAAGGGTAATTTGGGCCTAAAGTGCAAGTAATCTTGCCTGTATTCATCTGTTATACCCCACAGCTATCTTCAGTGAAAAACTTAGTAAAGAATGTTATAACTGGGAATGTTGTAGTAATCAACTCAGAAAATCTCCACTTCCTTTCCAGTGAGGCAAAAAAAAAAAAAAAAAAAAAAAAAAAAAAAAAAAAAAAAAAAAAAAATTAGGGTTGTCACCCAAGGTCCCACAGTTGTCGTACAGCAGATCTGGGACTGTAATCTAGGTTTTCAGTTTGCCACACCTTTGCTCATCTCACTGCTGTGTGACACTGTGTAAGGCTCACCTCAAAGCAGTGATTCTTTGTTTCACATTTAAGGCTTAAGACACCAAGGTGAAATGATATCACCCTAGATAAGATCCTTACCCGGAGAGAGCTTCTTAAGAAAATCAGGATAATCAAATAAGGCAGATGTTAGTTGGCATCACATTTCAGGAAAAAAACAATTTGAATTGGCTGAGTCATAGAGCTTGTATATTTGTCTCTTGCCTGAATATGTTGCATGAAAATGTGTTGGGGTTTTGACATGTGTGGTAACAAATCCTCAGAAGAGTGAGTCACACCTCCTCCTATTCTGCAACTGTCAGGGTTGGCTTCTGGCAAAAGATTAGAAACACTGTGGTCATGTGGCTTGTCTTCCTGGGAGAGAAGACATCACGAACCAGAGGAAGCCAGCACTAGAGAAAAGTCAAGAAGAATGTGGGACAAAATGAGGGTAAAAATGGAGACCCAGATAATAGATCTGACCATTGGGCATAGAATCTTGGGAGGCATGAGATTAATCCAAAGTATTGTCTAAAGTTCACCAGCTTCAATTCCTGCAAAGAAGAAATAGAGGTACAATTCTGAAGAGGTTGAAATATGAGGTTTCAGAGTGGGTTGTTTTATTACGATAAATGAGGCCAACAGGGTAGAATAGCCAAACTAGTTTGAGACAGAAGGCTGGGAAGCAAGGTAGGCAGAACCCTTCTTAGGGGATAATAGTTTCACTCGGTGATGCCTTGGGAGTGCCTTCCTATCCCTCTGTCAGCCAGGGGCAGTGAACTCATTCCATTTCTTGCTATTTATGGTGTATACTTTCAGGCTGTGGTCAACAGTTTTCTTACTTGTTCTTAGGGTAGGGTTTTGGCATGGGGATTCATACCAAATAGCTGAGATAGGCTAGACCAAGTATTATGGGAACTGACCATAACTAAACTAAGAATCCTGAAACATTTTGAAGTGAGACTTCCAGGACTAGTGATTTGCAAGGTTATCTGAGTTGGGATCTTGGGGGATGGTAGGAATTACTGCAAATATAAAACAAAAATAAGGACAAATGAAAAAGAAAGCTATGTATGTTTGTAGTATATTACAGAAGCAAGTGGTAATGACAATTTTATTGCCATACAATAGAGTGAGTAGGGATAAAGGAGTGAACAACCACAAGGCAGCTGCTATTCATATGAAGAGTAAGCTGACTTCTGATGCAGGCAGGGGCATGTATTTTTGAGTACAAATGGTAGCATACCATATGACTTCCTGTATGAAGAAGGATCCCGAATTACAAAATTGGACATATAACATAAAAGTATAATTCATCACATCTGTGTAGACTTTCAGTATTTACAATTGTGTTCATATGCTTTCTCTGGTTTTCCTTGAGGAAAACATTTTAATAGTATTATCTATTATTTTATAGGTGAGGACATTGCCTCAGAGTCATGTACAGTTGCCTAAAGTCATGCCAGTAGACTATCAGTAGAATTAGAGACTATTTTCCAAGCCCTAATTCTGAGTTTTTCCTTCTACATACACTTTCCTTCTTCATTTGGGTTTATTCCTGTGAAATTTATGCTTGTTCTGGGTGATCTTTGCTAGGACAGTGGCTCTCTTGGTCACTGCTGTGTGCACAGGGCCTAGTATGAAGCTCAGCACATAGTAGGCACTCAGGATATAGGTTTACAGGATGAACAAACAAATGGGTTAACAAATAAAGGAGATGTTTAGTGATGTGAATGCTCTACTATGAGGCAAATATTTGCCCCAGGAAATTGTACTCCTAGAGATAGTGCATTTTCTTCTTCCACCAATGTTGACTATCTGACTTTTTAAATCCAGAATTCACTTACTGCATGTCTCAAAGTTTGGATTAAAAGTTACCCCATACTAAATCACATCATGGATTAATATCACTCATCCTTTGTTAAACACTAGTGGTATAGAACACTTACCTACTAGCCCATAATATTTTTGTTTTTCTCTCCCTTTCTTCTTTCTCCTTTCCCGTGAAATGGAGTGATAGCTTTATTTTACTAATACATTCTCTATACTTTGTTTGCATTAGTTATTCCTTAATATTATTATGTAATACACATAGTTTTAGCATTTTAAAGTTGTTCTGTCCTGAAATTTTCTTAAGAAAAAGAAGCCTGTTTTCTACTTCCATGTGTCCCACAATTCTGAGAGGAATACTAAGTACTTTACTATCTCTTAATAAACATCTGCTGATGGTATAATTTTCTGAATAGAAAGTGAGTTATTTTTCTTAATTTTGTTCTTGCTTGTCAATGCATAATAAAAATTGTGCATATCATAGAAGCATAAGTTTACTTGTCATTGAAAGAATCTGATTTTAGTATCAGACACAAGTAGGTTTTCACTTTTGCCAAATATTTATGTAAGAATTTGGGTAAATCTTATATTACTCAGACCCTCAATTTCATTGTTTCCGAATGGGAATGAATAGTTCTGATCTTATAGGTTTGTTACATGTCCTAAATAATTACATGTCCTAAAACATGAGATGAGAGAAGGACTTGGCAGCCCATTCTCAAAGAACAATCAGCCACTGAAATCCCTATGAATAGCAGAGAAACACTGATCGTGGCAGACATGGCACAGTGTCAGGGAGTATTTCATCTATTGTACACAGGGTCACTATGAGTTGGACCCAACTCAATGGCACCTAACAACAGCAGCAACAACAACAACAACAACAACAACAACAACAACATGACATGAGAAACCACTAGAATGTTGTATAATATGTAGCAGACATTTCAACTTCCTTCTGTTCTACTTTTAAGTAATATGTTAAGAGAAAGACTAGTTCTAGCTTTAGCTCCCACATTTATAAGTTGCATAATCTGGACAAGTGACTCAACCTTTACAAATTCAGTTTTCTGAAAAATGAGATCAAGAGAGGAGTAAATATAACAGAATGAATTTTGTAAACTATAAATCTTTATACAAATGAAAGATATTTTCTGTCATCCATATTTTATTGACCATAAGGAGGCACTAAGAAAGGAGCTTGTGTTTTAATGTAATTAATTTAATTTAATTAATTTAATTCTATTTCAGTAAAAGGAACTTGCCCAATGACTTCAAGGTTTTTCAACATAATTTTAGGAGACCTGGGCTTAAAATAGAGTATTATCCTTTGTCTCTTGGCCACAGCAGTCTCAGTATGATGGAGTCCTATTTATTATCATACATATTCTTTAATAGAAATGATAAATGTAATATTTTCCCATTGTTTATAGAAAATACCAACATTTTCTGATGCTAGATATATTGTCAGTTCATTCATATTATTCCAGAACTACTTTTTTTCTTCTTTTAATTGTATCTTTGAAAAATGATTTTTGAAGTTGGTCATGGTAATAAGCATATTATAACAGCTAATAGAAACCAGACATTATGGAATACATGTATTTGTAAGTTACCTTCAAGAATGGAATGAGCAACACTTGAGTAGTTATTTGTAGGAAACATGGATGAGACTGGACACCCCATGCACATTTTCTTAAGGCATTATAGGGAAGGCTTGTCCAGGACCCAAAGGCAAGGTTGGTATCAGCTTCGCTCTGCTTTTGAACTCAAGTGGCCATGTGAATATTTACCTTTCATTCAATGAACTTCCAGAACCTCCTTAGGTAGATTTATCATTTCACATGGGAGCATTAATCAAGATAAATTCCATCACAACTGTTGCCACAAATTTCTTGCTATGTGCTGTGTAGTTTGTTTATGCAAAGCCTATTTCAAAGGACTATAAGTTCAGTATTTCATCACTTCAGCATTTCATCTGTCTTTCTGGCAATGTTTGATGCCTCTTTTATCCTCCAGGTTTTTTCCTCTCTATAAACTATTAATATATATGAAAATGCATGTGTCTCTCTTAGACTCTCATTACCATCTTGCCTGCACTGCTAGTTTTGCATGCAGCGTGCAGTAAATTCAGTGTGGATGGTCTAAGTAAGTTATGGAGAAGCCAAATGTGAATGGACAGATTCATAAAATGTAGTCAGATTGTACACTGCTGAATATATATTTCTTTCTCCTTCCTCTACACCCCCACACAAAGCAGTGTGTTTGCATATACATACACACTATGGGAGAAGTCTTGGCCACACATAAATAAGTTGATAAAGTCCAGAAGCCACATAGTATTTAACAGACATTCAGTTGTAGCTCATGAATCAGCTAGAGCAAACTATAAATAAATGGTCATGGGCTCATTACAGTGCTGGTTATGGCCCTTTTCCAGTGATTGGTTTTTAATCTAAAATAGGGGCCAGTGGGCTGTTTCAAATATTTCATGTCAGGGGAGTAAATATCCATAATCAGCTACCCCTTTTTATTCTTCTTGAATTAAAACTCATTGTTAATGGATAGTGGTTAAGAAAAAAATGGTAGTCTACAGGAGTTTTCAGGTTATAATCTTACCTCAGATGCCAGAGCATAAAGCCTTATGTGACCTTCGTTAATGTTTTTTCATCCCTGTGTTCTTGTTTACTAATTTTCAGAAATGAATTTGTAGCCATATCAGAAAATTAATCTCAGCTGGTTAGCTGGTTGGTTTACTTTCTAGGCACTCATTCAATTTTTCATGATTCTTAACTTCTCTTTCTGGTGTACTGCATTTGTCAGAACTCTTTTGGTTGCAAGTGACAGAAATGCAGGTGGAATTGGTTTAAGCAGAAGGGGAATGGGTTGATCACATGCTTCACTGACAAGATGGTGCTCCCACCAAGAACAGGGTTTTGGAGAGAAGACACATGACTTCTCTTTCTTACATAGGAGAATCTTAGTTATTCTTGAGATTTCCTTTTTCTGGAGTGTGCCAGGTTTTCTGGTGGCTTCTGCAGAGCTTTTATGCTAGAATACTCAGATGTCATGGCCCTTCAAATGAGAATTTCCAGACAGAGGAAACAGGTGCAGTGGGAGAAAGACTTTCCTTGCTGATCTCTGTGGGAGGAAATAAATCATTCTTCCATGTTGTATCAAAGGCCTTGTAGAACTCCATTCAGTTATGGTCACTAGGCCTAGTCTATGAGGCTAAATATGGGGCTCCTCCCCCTTCATAAAAAATTTTATAAGCTGGGCACCACTGTCCATGCTTGTAATCTCAGCAATTTAGGAGGCTGATGCAGGAGGATGGTGAGTTTGTGGCCAGAGGCAGCTTGTGTAACTTACCTAGACCCTATCTCAAAATTAAAAATTAAAAAAGGGACTTGAGTTGCATCTCAGTGATAGGTCACTTTCCTAGCATGCATGAAGCACTGGCTTTAATTCCCTATTAGTGCAAAAATAGGATATTATAATTATAATGGCTATGCACAAAGCTTCATTGTTACAGTTGATTTCATACCTTCTGAAATGTGTTTCTTGCTCAGTTTATTTCCTGAGCAATTGTAAAAACCTTTTGTATATATCATTTGATGAAAACAGTAAGCTTGGTGGCTGATACATTTTTAAACTCCCTATTACCTTTTTTCCCCTCCCATACCATTTTCAGGTTCTGTCATTATATTATCTGATTTCTAATGACAGGTTGACAGATGGAAGACATACCATATGCTTCTTTTATTGGGCTCAACATCCTTCACCAACAAAGAAATGACCTTTGCCTCCTTCCTACAGCAACTGGTGTTAAGATGCCCCTGACAACTGCTCTCCCATTATCTTTTGGTCAGGAGTCACCATCCATATCTCCAACCTGGGAATCTTGGTATGGATACCTCTTCATAGAAGGGATTCATGTGCACCCTTTCATCCACAGCTGCTTCAGGTTTGTACTTCTTTGTATCTGAGATCAGATGTTCTCAGGTAGGATTCACGTAATTTTGAGGTTCCTTGTGTAACTGGAGTCTTTACGTTAATTTAAGTAGAGATTCAGAATACCTGGAGGATGCATGATCAACCATTGGGACAGACTGCCAGGAGACTTTTGGACAGGCCAATTGGCATAAAATTTCTCTTTTTGTTTCTTTTTCTTTTGGCTGGAGGCGTCTGGGGAAGTGTATATTTGAAATGAGAGTCCAGGGAATGAGGGAATGTAGATTACAGTGCAGGTCTGTATTTTTCAGATGAACTGGTTGGTCTAGTCCCATGAGTATTTCTCTGAGCATTTCAGAAAGAAAAGGAAGGAGTGTAGGTGAATCCGAGGGAGCCCTTTTCTTGAGCCAGTCTGTGAGAAGCATGGATGCATCTTTCACGACTTCAGTGCTCTTGGAGTAAAAGTGGACATCAAGTGGAGAAGAAGCACAGCCTACCAACTTATGCATAAAGCCCATGGCCATTTCAGAGTACTGGGGCTTCCGGGGGAAATCAGCATCATTTTGTTCTTAAGGTTTTGCAGGTAGCTTTGCAAGCAGCAGGAGGCAGCATCTTTCCGCAAACATCTTTATGGTGAACTGCTGCTGCACTCTGTTGCTCAGTAACACACCCTAAATTATTTCTCCATAAGAGACATCAGTGAGAGTGAGGGAAGATAGGACAAGTATGGCGAACCCACTTAGGAAGAGTCAGATCTATGTTGGAGCTCCCATAGGACATACTTGAGGGATTTGTGGGAATTCCTGAGTAAGCCTAAGATCTGGTGTGAACAGTCTGAGCCAACAGTTAGTAAAATAAGAGTTCTTACTTCTAATGTGGCAGCAGACATACTTGATGAGGCCTGGCCAAGTGGTTGACTTTTGCACAGATTTGATGCAAATATATTGAGAAGAAAGTCTTTGAATTACTATTACTACCTTATATCTAAGATAAACTTTGTCATATATCAATGGAATATATATATCTTGAATGCACACATAAATGCACACATTATACATACCCCCCACTTCCCTACACATGTTATTGTTGTTGTTAGGTGCCATTGAGTTGGGTCCAACTACAAAAAGAGAAGTAGAGGGAGGGAGAGAAAGAGTGAGAGAGAGAGGCTGGAGTTTTAGGGAATGGTTGACCATTGAATGATGCTAAATATAGATTATTGTGATCTATTTTTATGTCTTTATTTACTCTTTCCTAAAATATGTGATTTGTAATCACTGATATTTGGAAATACTGCTGTTTAGTAGTCTTTTGTTACAGTCAAATTTTGATTTTCTTTAAGAGACAAAAGCTATGTGTGCTCCAATGAATACGCTAACTCCTGGGAATACTGGGTGAGGTGAATCACATGTATAAGCTTGTCATGTGACTGACTAGAGATGGGGAGGGTGAGATTATTTTTGCTATTTTCCCACTGAGCTGAGCTAAGGCCATTGTCTCTAATATTTGCCTCAATCCTTTCCATTTTTGATAGAGAACTATGAAAAAAACCCTGGTAGCATCAATATATCCTGTAGCTTCACTGACTTTGCCTACAGCCATACCATCCTGGTATCCAGTCTGATCAGATCTTGGAAGCTAAGCAAGGTCTGGCCTGGTTGGTCCTTGGATGGGAGACCGCCTGGGAATACCTGGTGCTGTAGACTAGGGAGAAGGATCTGGCACACATAGTATTTAACAGACAAAGAGTTATCCATTGAAAACCCTATGAATAGCAGAGAAGCACTGAAAATAGTGCTGGGCATGGCACAGTGTTTGGTAGTATTCTGTATGTTGTACATAGGGTTGCTATGAGTTGGACTCAACTTGATGGCATCTAACAACAACAATTTATCCAATTTAGAATATTTAATTTCACTCATCCAATTTAGAATATTTAATTTCACTTAGTTGAAGTGCTTGATTTGTTTTTGCAAACAGATCAAACAAATCAGTACTAACCCAATTCATAGCAGTTCTTTCCACACATTCTTGGTGTCTGATTTAATCAGCCCATTAACTAAGTCACTTTTGAGGCCTGAAAGCTGTTGTACAATCTTACAAATGTCATCTTCATTATTTATTTACTGTGGAAACTCCAAGAGGATATGATATTTTTTCTGCAGTTGCCTGGGGTTTGTATTTGGACACCCTGAACTAGTTTCTACTTCATTGGCTGTGACTTACATTTATGTGAGTTTTGGGGGGAGCTAAATATTCTACAGATTTCTGTAAACACAGCCAAGACAAAGCCTTCCTTTCTTGAAGGATATCCTCTAGGAATAGTAATATTTATGCTTTAGCTTATTCTCCTCTCTTTTTTGGTAGTATGCTGACAGGCCTGAGAAATGTGTTTTCTTTAGAAGGATCAGATGTCATTCTTCTCAAGTCATCAGAGCCACCTCCTGCAGAACTTTGGCTCATTTGCTTACCTTGAATTTCCCATGGATATTTCATTTAACTGTAACTAGGTCAAGCAAAGCTGACTGGGTCTAGACAGGACTTCATTTTTTCCCTCCTTTGGCATGCCTACTTTAAAAATTTTCATTAAAGGTTACTTCCAAGCCTTTTCTTGTCTCTTCAAACCCAAGAGCATATGTGTCTTTTAAGAGATTTAAGAATAAATAGGAAGAATGAAAAAGATTTTGCTCATCATAAAATGTGGCTTCCTGTTTATAAGGCTGATCCAAGTGCTTAAAAATCAACTTGGTTATCAGAGAGCTCTTATCAAGCTGTGTTTTAGGTGATATAAGTTAAAACTATTAAAAAACAGTCATAGCATATCTTACTTAAATACAGGAATGAAATATCAAAATATTTCTTGGTGAAATGTACTTGAATGAATTGTTCCTAGTGAAGCATATCTCATTTTAGCAGACTTTACTAGATATTTAAAATATGAACATATTTATTTATTAATCTATTTTATTTCAAATACAATGAATACTAATTTTTTCAGGGTCATTACTTAATGTGTCAAATAATTAAACTTCTGTGAGAGCAGCATATAATTGCTCATGACAAGTACAGGTATTGGAAGGGATGAGCTGATTCTAAGTCTGCCCCTATGTAGACACAAAGTAAAATGGGGCATGTGTTTAACAATATATGTAGATGTCCTATGTTTAATGAAACACATAATAAAGACATAAAACTGCATGTGACTGTCAATATTCATATATTAACAAGTTTGGTTTTTTGGTGATTTTTTATATTCATAGGCTAGTGTGATCATGGGGAAGCATAATTGACCTGTGGGAAATAATATACATAAACATTTTACTGGAGATGATTTTCCAGGGTCAGACCAAAGGTTTCTGGATATTGGGAGAGGGTGCTGTGCCAGGATAATCAGGATGCATGATAGACATATCTGTACTAGACATTTGGGTTTCCACATGGCTTTGTAGGCCAGATGAATTGCTGCCTGTTGGGTCTGGTGGGTGCTCAAAAGTAGCCAAGAGAGTGGTATTAATGGGTGTGGGGTGGGTGGAATGTGACAGACTCTTATTTGGAAGAAAATCCATGTCCTGCCTTAAACTTATCTCACCTTGCCCCATTCATATTTTTTTTCAATTTATTTGTCATTCAGAAAAGTCTAGTAAATAGGTTCATCAACTAAAGAAAGATTGTCTGTATACTACTTCTAGAAGAGAAAAAGATTATAAGAAAATGATATTATAGATAGTTTAAAAACTGACCATGAAAATGTGGCATTAGGTCAGTATAAAAATCTTCCTTATAAAATTTTTAGATATAATTCTTATACCATAAAATTAACCCACTTAAAGTGTACAATCCATTGTTTTAGTATATTCACAAGGGTGGGTAGCACAGTCACAATGTATTTCAGAAGAATTTTGTCTTTCCTTAAAATAAACCTATACTCTTTAGAAGTCACTCTCCATTTCCCCAAATCCCTTCTCCCCAGTCCTTGTTGTTATTAGTGTTAGGTGCCTTCAAGTTGGGTCCTACTGATAGCAACCCTATGTAAAACAGAACGAAACACTCCAGGATTCTGTACCAGGCAGCACTATGTCAATCCATCTAGTTGACAGTCATCATTTTTTCATTGACCTGTCAGGTAGCCACTGTGTCAATCCATCTCGTTGAGAGTCATCATTTTTTCATTGACCTGCCACTCTCCCAAACATGATGCCCTTCTCCAGGGGTTGGTCCCTCCTGACAACATGTTCAAAATAGGGAAGACTCATCTAGCCATCCATGCTTCTAAGCAGCACTCCAGTTGCACTTCTTCTAGGACAGATCTGACGATTCTTTTAACAGTTCATGGTGTAGTCAATATTCATCTCTAGTACCATAATTCTAAAATATCAATTTTTTCCCCATCTCCCTTATTCAGTGTCCAGCTTTTTACAACCATATGATGTGGCTGAAAATTCCATGACATGAGTCAGGTGTACCTTTGTCTTCAATGTGACATCTTAATTTTCAACACTTTAAAGAGGTCTTTTGCAACAGCTTTTCTCAATGCAATGCATCTTTTGATTTCTTGGTGCCTACTTTCATGGGTGTTGATTGTAGATCCAAGTAAAGCAAAATCTTGGACAGCCTCAATCTTTTCACAATTTATCATAAAGCTGTGTACTGACCCAGGAGTAAGGATTTTTGTTTTGTTGATATTGAGGAGCAATACATACTGAAGGCTGTGTTCTTTGATCTTCAGCAGTAAATGCTTCTAATCCTTTTCACTTTCAGAAAGCAGAGTCCTGTCATCTGCATAACACAGGTTGTTAATGAACCTTCCTCCAATCATGATGCCACATTCTTTTTCATAAATTCCAGCTTCTCAGATTATTTGTTCAGCAAAGAGAATGAAGAGGTACAGTGAAAAGATACAGCCCTGACTCATACCTTTCTCATTTTTAACCAGGCAGTGTTTCCTTGTTCTGTTTGAACTACCTCCTGGTCCATGTACAGATTCCTCAGGAGTACAATTACGTGCTCTATTATTCCCATTGTTTGCAATGTTATCCATAATTTATTGTGATCCACTGAAATACCTTTGGGTAGTCAGTAAAACATAGATAGATATCTTTCTTGTATTGTCTGCTTTCAGCTAATACCCATCTGATATCAGCAATGATGTTCCTGGTTCCATGACCTCTTCTGAATCCAGCTTGCTTTTCTAACATTTCCCTGTAAATATACTGCTGCAGTTGCGTTTGAATGATCTCTAGCAAGATATTACTTGTGTGTGATATTAATGATATCTTTAATGATTTCCACATTTGATTGGACCCCCTTTCTTGGGAATAGGCACAAATATGGATTTCTTCCAATCAGTTAGCCAGGTAGGTGCTTTTCAAATTTCTTGGCATAAGCAATTGAGCACCTCCACTGCTGTATTTATTTGTTGAAACACCTCTATTTGTATTCCATCAATTCCTGGTTGTTGTTGTTGTTAGGTGCCGTCGAGTTGGTATCCGACTCATAGCGACCCTCATAGGGTTTTCAATGGCTGAGTGCTTCGGGATTGCCTTGGGAGTGGATTGCCAGGCCCTTCTCCCATTTTTGCGGTGCTGGGAATTGAACTCGGGACCTCAGAGACTGCAGCACAGCGCTCTACCCACTGAGCTAAATCCCAGCCCTCAATTCCTGGAGCTGTGTATTTTGCCAGTTCCTTCAAGGGAGCTTCCACTTCATCCTTCAGTACCACTGACTCCTGATCGTAGACAGCCTCTTGAAATGGTTGGTCATCTGCCAATTCTTTTTGGTATAATGACTCTGTGTATTCCTTCCATCTTCTTTTTGATGTTTCCCATGTTGTTTAATATTTTTCCTATAGAATCTTTCACTATTGCCACTTGAGGCTTGAGTTTTTCTTCAATTTCTTAAGCTTGAGAAAAACAGAGAGTGTTCTTCCCTTTTGGTTTTCTATCTCCAGCTCTTTGCCCATGTCATTATAATATTTGATTTTTGTCTTCTCAAGCTGCTCTTTGAAATATTCTGTTTACTTATTTAACTTTCCATGTTTTCTTTTACTTTTGCTGCTTGATGTTCAAGGGCAAGTTTCAGAGTCTCTTTTGATATGTAATTTTGTCATTCCTTTTTTTCTTGCGTTTTTAATAACCTTTTGCTTTCCTCATGAATGATGTCCCTAATGTCATACCACAACTTGTCTGGTCTTAAATCATTAGTGTCTAATGCATCAAACCTGTTCTTGAGGTGGATATACTCAAAGTTACACCTTGGCACTTGTACACTTGTTCTGACTTTCTTCAGTTTCCATTTGAACCTGCTTATGAACCCTTGATGGTCTGAACCGCATCAGTACCTGGTCTTGTTCTGACCTTTGATATTGACCTTTTCCATTGTCTGTTTCCACAAGTATAGTCAATTTGTTTCCTGTATGTTCCATCAGGTGAATTCTATGTATATAGTCAGCATTTATGTTGGTATAAAAATGTATTTGCAATGAAAAGGTAATTGTTCTGACAAAATTCTATCATGTGATCTCCAGCATCATTTTTGTAACCAAGGCCATATTTTCCAGCTACTGAGCTTTCTTCATTTCTATCTTCTTCATTCCAGTCAGCAGTAATTATCAGTACATCCTTATTATATGTTCAGTCTATTTCAGATTGCTGAAGCTGGTACAAATCTTCCCTATCTCCATGTGTAAAATTATGGGTGGGTTAGTAAATTTGAACAATAGTCCTATTAACTGGCCTACCTTGTAGATGGAGGGACCTTATTCTATCACTGACAGCATTGTATATTAGGACAGATCTTGAGATTTATTTTTTGATGATGAATTCAACCCCATTTCTCTTTAAGTTCTCATTCCTGACATAGTAGGACATATAGTTATCTGATTCATAATGGCCCATGCTAGTCCATTTTAGCTCACTGATGCCTAGAATGTGAGTGTTTATGTGCTCCATTTCCTTTTTGATGATTTCTAATTTTCCTAGATTCATACTACGTACATTCCATGTTCCAATTATTAATGAATGTCTACAGTTGTTCCTTCTCATTTTGAGTAGTTCCACATCAGCAAAGAGACGTCCCTGAGGATTTACTCCATTTCTGTCATTAAGCTATACTCTACTTTGAGGGGCAACTTTTCCTTAGTTGTCTTTTTAGTGCCTTTAACCTGGGGGACTCATTTTCTGGCACTGTATCTGATAGTGTTTCTTTGCTATACATAGGGTTTTCAATGGCTAATTGTTTCAGAATTGGGTTAGCCATGTCCTTCTCCTTAGTCTATTTTAGTCTAGAAGTTCAGCCGAAACCTATCTACCATGGGTGATCCTGCTGGTGTCTCTTATACTGGTGGCATAGCTTTCAGCATCACAGCAATACACAAGCCCACACAGTATGGGAAAGTGATAGACACATGGGGGCCCTAATCCTTAAATTATCATTAATCTATGGTAAGTTTCTGTTATTGTTTATATTTCATACAAATGGAATCACATGGAATTATATGACTTATGACATTTTGTGACAACTGGTTTCTTTCATTTAGCATAGTGTTTTCAAGGTTCTTCCCTGTAATAGCATTTATCAGTACTTCCCATATTTTTATGGTCACTCTTCCCTTGTATAGATACAATACAAATACAAAATCCCCATTTGTTGGTATTTTTACTCTGTGTGCTGTCAGTAGCCTGTTGTCTCTATGCGGTCCAAAAATATTAAATAGAACATTCTGGAAAAAAATTCATAATTGTATGCTTTTCTGAATAACATGATATTTTTGTGCTACTAGATTCTGTCCTGTCTCATCCTGCCTGGGATGTGAATCATGCCTATGTCCAGCAAATCTCTCCCTGAGAAGACATCTTGGTTATCAGACTGACTATGGTGCTTTGTAATGTCTGTTTTCATATAACCCTCATTTTACTTAATAAGGGTAAAAGCACAAGTGTGCTGATGGGGGCAATTTGGACATGGCAAACATTTAACTGAAATGGTGAAAGATCTTGACTTAATAAGGTCATGAAGCCTGTGCCATTCACCTCACTTCATCTTATCACACAGGCATTGCATCACTTCATATCATCACAAGTAGGATGAGTTCAGTACAATAAGATTTTTGAGAGAAAGATTGCTCTACATAATTTTTATTAATTATGTACTGTACATTGCTGCGATTTTTTTATTATTGTTAATCTCTTAGTGTCTAATTTATAAATTAAACATTATCATAAGTATAAATGAATAAGAAAAATATGGCATGTGCAGTTTTTATAGTTATTTACAAGAGACTGTTTTTAAGACCCCCTACAGATACCAAAATCTGTGGATGTTCAAGCCCCTGATATGACATGGAGTAGTATTTGCTTATATCTTCCAATATTCTTTAAATGATCTCTAGATTAGTTATACCTAACACAATTTAAATGCTATGCAAATAGTTGTTATACTGTATCGTTTAGGGACGCCATAAGGAATCTTGGAACATATCTTCTGCAGATAAAGGAGGAACACTATAACACATTATGTTTCCTTTTGGGGACGAGTGAGGACAGAACCCAGGGTATCATGCTTGCTAGACAAGCACTTTCCCACTGAGCTAAATCACCACACCCATTTCTCCTCTTTTGCTTTTTGTTTTCTGACATGAAATGCATCCTACTTAAGACCCAAATTTTAATTTCCTGGATTCTCTGAGAGCAAAGATTTTAATAGTTTACTATTATTCATATTTCTTAAGTTGGTTTCATGAAAAATTTTAACCTTTCAGGTTATGAATACTATACAAGATTTAGTTTTTGAAAAATATATTTTTTAAGCTAAAAAGTCAGAAGTATAAATAGTTTGGGGAATATTTGGGGGGGCTTACTTTTATAAAGAAGAAAAAAATCAAAGTAATGTGTTTACAGTTAAGAAAACTAACAGGATCAAAAACCTTTCATTGTACACTTTCCCCATTCAACCCTCTCTGCAGAGGCAACTTGTGTTTTTGTTTTACACCTCTAAGAAAATTTTCATAGACCACAAATTCTTGAGCTTTTGTGTTTAAACATTAGATGTATTCTTTTAGCTATGACAGATAATAGATGATACTGGAAAAGTGAGTTCCCTTACTCTTATCTCCCACTTTTATTTGTCCCCATTTTCCTATTTTTTGATAATCAGCACTGTTCAGTTTCTCATTTTGTTACCTTTGTAAAGGTATACATTTTCATGTAACCTATGCCTCTTTATATGTTAACTTTAGACAGTAGCTCTTGATGAATATATTAACCCCCTACTCTTCCTTCCACGTGTTCTTTTCTCTTTCTACTTTTCAGCTTCTGAAGCTGCATTTTTATAAGGCTGTCAACACATTTATTCCATACTCTGGCTATAGTTATCTATACCTCAGGAACAAATCTGGATGGAGAAAATTACATTCAATTTTTAAACTTAAAGTAATAATAGCTAATATTTGTTGAATATTCACAGCATGCCATGCACCACTTAAATTGCTGTACATATGAGAACTCAACTTTCTTTATATATATCTATATATATTAATAGTCAACTCTTTGACGTAGGTAGTCTATTTTACTTATATTTCACAAATATAGAGACTGAGGTATGAGGACATTAAGTAACTTATTCAAAGTCACATAACAAAATGATAAAGTCAGGATCTGAATTGATATAATCTTCCTCTGTAGTATGTGTCTGATTGAAATAGCTTTTGCCATATATCAAACCAACCTAAAATTACAGTGGCTTAAATTAAACCTCATAATTCTATGGAGCAAAAATTTTCCTTGGGGGTATATTTTAACACATTCCTCAGAATACAAGTAAACTTTCTGAGGCCTTACGTGTTAGAAAACAGATTTATTTTTCTTTATGTGTTTACCTGACATTTGTCTGGGTATAGAATTCCAGGATCAACTAATTTCCCTTTGATATTTTGAAAATCTTACATAACTATCTTCCAGCTTCTACATCTAATGAAAATTATGATAGAAAACCAGGCGTGAGAGCACATGCCTGTAATCCCAGCGACTTGGGAGGAGGAGGCAGGAGGATCACAAGTTTGAGGCCAGAGGCAAGCTTGCAAAATTTAGTGAGATGCTGTCTCGAAATAAAAATAAAAAAAGGTCTAGAGGTACAGTTCAGTGGTAGAGCATTTGAACAACAACAAAGAAAAAAAAAGAAAAAATATCTGATAGTAGTCTGACTTGTTCTTTTGCAGATTCTGTGTTTTGTTCCCCTCACCCCCATTTCCACATTCTGGAAGATTTCTTCAGCTTTATCTTTTAAACTTCAGATTGATTTTTAATTCTTCCAATAATATTTTAAAATTTTAAGTGTTTTTTTCATTTTCTATTTTTCCCTGTTTTTCATTGCATTCTGCTCTTATTTCATAGATCACGTATCCTTCTAAATATGTATCAATATATCTATTAAGCATTAAAACACTTAAAAATTTTCTTTTCTCCAGGGCCAGCTTTTCTATTTGTTTACTTAGGCGGTTTCTTTACATATAATATATTTTCTCCAAATGATCACCAGTTTCTAGATATCTGTTCATCTTTTAAAAGGATAAAATAGGAAGTTCCCCTGGGAGCTCTGTGAGTACTGGGAATGTCTGTAATCTGGCAGATGTGGCTTAAACATGAGTGAGTGAGAAGCTTGTTATCTTATATGCAGATGTAGGGGAAGTTGGCATGGGGTTGAGCATTCCTAGAATCCTTTCTTTTTCAGCTCCATTTCCAGTCCTATCCACTGATCTGCCAATTTGTATTTCACAGTAAAACCAGAATTTTACTCTCTTCTTCATTAACCCCCCACCACACACATGCATCCTAGTTCACAATTTTTTCCTTTTTATTTCACTTATTGACATTTTAAATTTTCTTTTCTATTTTGCATATTTATTGACATTTATTCCCCCTAAATAATATTATAATTTATACCTTTGTCATTCTTTCACTATAATTATAATCTTACATATTCTAGAGAGGAAAGTATTGGAAACCTTCAGTCTCACTTGGACATTTCCACCCAGAAATTATCTCCTTATCTTACTTTTCAAAAAAGAAAAATCCTAACTTTATATTCTCTGCTCAGAAGGAATATCCAGTCTTCTTTAAGTGATGAAAGGAACCTCTTTCATGTGGTAACATGTATATTTGCTGTATCTTCAGGTCTTTGCAGTTAAAGCTCTATAAGTGAAAGTGCTGTTTATGGTCTTATATTTACTTGGATAGGAATGACATACTCACAGTAATGTATTATAATGCTATCAGATATATTATCTTGTAGAATATGACAGGACCATTATATTCCCTTCTGCTGTCTTTCCTGGGATTATCTGATAAATGGGACAGGAACTCTTACTGTACTTATATGTAAATATGCTTAATTAACATAGACAGATTTCTTGTCAGTGGTTGGTATATTAATCTGGCAAATCCTCTGCTTACCATCCTGCCAAATTTTTGATCTTTTGAAAGTCTGCCAATCCAATTCTTTGGGGAACCCTACATTTGGACTTCCTTGAACTAAGTGGCTGCTTTCTTGTTGGTTTTATTGTAATTCTTTTGAGTTGTGCTATTTTTTGCTCTTTCCAGTTCAAAATCCTAGAAAGTTACTCCCTCCCATTGTTGGTTATTTTTTCATCATGATGACAAAATATTTAACATAAACAACTTAAGAGAGGAAGGATTTATTTTGACTCACGGTTTTGGAGGTTACAGTCTGTGGTCAGCAGGCTGCATTGCTGTGGCTTATAGATGAGGCAGATCATGCAGGCAAAGGCATGAGGTAGAGCTAAGTTGCTCACCTCATGGCAGCCAAGAAGCAGAGAGAAAGGGGCCTAGATCAAGAAATAGCCTCCAAGAACATGCCCCTCATGATTTACTTCCTCCAACAAGGCCCCACCTCTGAAAGTTTCCACCACCTCACAATAATACCAACAAATTATGAAATCATCAATGGACTAATCCAATGATGAACTCAGAGCCCCCAAGGGCAGGCAAATATTTAACACATGAGCTTTTTTGGCAGACAGTTTATTTCTAAACCTTCACACTTCCTTAGTAGATAGAGTTGCCTGATTTACTCTTAAACCCAGTTAGTTTACCAAGCCCTCCTTGAATTCTCCATGGCCAACGTTTCATAGACTCACATTTTCCTCTTCCCTGTAAATGTGTCAAGTGTTGCATTTTCACAATAAGTCAACGTGCCCCCACCTACTCCTTGGTAGTGTTCATCCACACACTTAGTGCAGTGCATGATAAGGGTGTGAATTGTTTTTTATTTATTGTAAGTTTTTCAGAAACACAGATTGGATTGTCGAGAGAGCTTTAGAAATTATTTGGATTTTTGCTTTCAGCAACTTTAGATATTTTGGAGGGAATGAAGATACAGGATTAATAATTTTTTGGAAGTCTAAAGTATCTCGTTCTATTAATTTTACACATGAGGACACTCATTTATTTAAGAATACACATCAGGCTGGGGACATAGCTCATTGGTAGAGGGGTGCTTAACATGTGAGAGTCTTTAGGCTAAATCTTTCCCCAGCACCATCAAATTTTCTATGTGATAAACATAGAGGGTATTAAATGATTAAGAAGTAGATATGGATTTTACTCAAGTATAAATAAAATCACATAAATAAATATAAAATTGCATAGTAACTCTGAAGGAGAGGGGGCAATACCATGAGAACTTGTCAAAGTCTTGGAGGATGGGAAAGGGTCTTTTAGGAAGTGATATTTGACTTGTGGGAAGAATGACATGATTATATTTGCATTGAAAAAGATTATTCATGTAGACTATACTGGATGGGGTAGGCAGAACAAATGATAGTGGAACAATGAGAACAATCATTCAGGTGAGATAGGATGGCAGTTTGGACTAGGGCGGCATGTTGGAAATGGAGAGAGGAGGAAGAGTGTTAGGGTTGTTTAGAAGGCAAACCCCACAAAACCTGATGTCAAAGTGGATGAGAAGGGTGTCGAGGATAATTTTGTGCTGCAGAGCTTGAGCAGACAGGTAGACTGTGGTGGGTAAGAGTGGATGAGAACCTAGTGTGGAAGGGTAGGAATAGAGCAAATGTTGAATTCTGGACATGTCAGATTTGAAGAACTGTTTCAACATTCGCATGGCGATAATATGTAGAGACCCCCCACACGTCTGTCAGTTTGCCGCACTGTGGGGGCTTGCATGTTGCAGTGAGGCTGAGAGCTCTGCCACTCTAACCTCGGATATGAACAAGGTTACCCATGGTGGACAGGTTTTCAGCTGAGCTTCCAGACTAAAACAGACTAGGGAGTAGGACCTGGCAAGCCACTCCCGAAACAGCTAGCCATTGAAAACCCTATGGATAGCAAAGAAACACTGTCAGATATGATGCCGGAAAATGAGGCCCTCAGGTTGGAAAGCACTCAAAAGACTACTGGGGAAGAGTTGCCTCCTCCAAGTAGAGTCTACCGTGATGACGGAAATGGAGTAAAGCCCCAGGGTGCTCAACTTGCTGATGTGGCACAACTCAAAATGAGGAGAAACAACTGTAAACATCCATTAATAATTGGAACATGGAATGTACGTAGTATGAATCTAGGCAAATTAGAAATTGTTAAAAGAGAAATGGATCGCATAAACATTGACATTCTAGGCATCAGTGAGCTAAAA
>VMDO01027589.1:0-17050 GCA_007922755.1 Pedetes capensis | reverse complement strand
TTTTTTTTTTTCAGTACTGAGGGTTGAACCCAGGGCCTTGTGCTTGCATCCTTTGCAAGTGCTGGACCACTGAGTTGCACCCCCAGCCCATTTTTTTACTTTTTTGAGACAGTGGCTCACTAAATTACACAGGTTGCCTCTGGTCTTGAACTTGTGATCCTCCTGCCTCTGCATCCCAAATCACTGGGATTACAGGTGCGTGCCACTGTGCCCAGCTAATAAATCAACTTTTTACATAATCGAAAATTATCACTTTAAGAGGTAAGATTTTCATTAGATATGATGCCAGGATTTTTCTGCTTTTATTAAATTGAGGGCATTAAACTACATAACTATCCCTAGATGGGTCAGGTTCTCACTAGGTATATTTTATGACATCTGTTTACTACAAGGGAGGAGGACCGAGCAATCCACTCCCCAAAATCAATGAAAACCCTATGAATAGCAGAGAAGCACTGACAATAGTGTTTCGCCTGTTGTATGTAGGGTCACTATGAGTCGGATACTGACTAGAGGGCACATAACAACAACAACAACAACAACAACAACAACAACATTTACTAAAAATCTTGCCAGTGAGTGGCAATTCATGTTTTGAATCATATGATTCTCCCAAACCAAGTTAGAATTACTGGATCAAAATGGGTATTGTCCCAACAGTATCCAGTCTACTGGCCTATAGTTTGGCCTATAGTTTGAGTTGAGGGTCATAAGAAGGTAATGGGGAGATGAGCGTGAGCAATGTACCATGATATCCATGTGTGGATATGTCATAATGAAACCCATTAAGTTGTACACTAACAAAAAAATTACTAATAAAAATTACCATCAGCAGGAAAAAAAAAGTTGAGTTGGAAGCAGGGCACTGTGGCGTATGCCTATAATCCTAGCTATTCGCAAGGCTGAGGCAAGGAAGATTACAAATTCAACGCCGGAGGCAACATGTGCAATTTAGCAAGACCGAAATGAAAAATAAAATGAAAGTGAAAAATAAAAAGGGGGCTGGGATGCAGCTCCGTCATAGAGCACTTTCCTAACACATGTAAGGCCCTGGGTTCAAGTCCCAACCCCGTACTGAAAAAAAAAAAAAGTTGATTTGGACAAATAGGGTGCTTAGTAATTGAAACCAAATGCAGAAAGAGGCACAGCTTTTTGGTGGGAGCCTAAATAAAACGTCTGTGATGTAGAAGACGGGGCTGAAGAAACCATGAGGGTCTGTAATTACACAAAGCTATGACGAAGCAGCAACTATGTGAAGCAGGTGCAAAGTGGTGGATGAAAGGAGCTAATAGGCAGCCATCTCTGCTCTTTGCAGCGAAAGGGCAGTTGCAGAGGGAGGACCCCTCATTAGCATCACACCCAGGCCCTCAGAGGTCCTGGGGTGTCCAGGGCCAGGCAGCTGACACTGTCTCTTGACTGCTCTTCAATTTGGGTTGGTGTGATTCTTCCTTGAGTTGTCTTTGGGGTTCCCCTCAGTCCCTTCTCTTCAATCTTGGGGAGGCTATTTCTTCCTTAATCATCAAATTGGTTGGTTTATTAGTCCCTGGGCTCCTCAACATGCTAAAAAACAAAACAAAGCAGAACCAAAACAACAAAAAAGCCAACCAAACAAAAAACCCCCAACGTTTCTAGGCTTTGCTCTGGCTTCTCTTTTATTGCCACTCGCATCTCATTTTTCCTCACTTTCCCTCATTCCTTCTGTCCCATTCCTTTTTTTTTTAAAAATTGGACATTTTTAATGTACAACTTAATGTATTTCATTCTGACACGCATTTCATTGTGACATTTCCAAATATGCGTTTCATTGTACATTGCACAGATAAGTTCCCCCTTACCCTCTTGTGCACTTCTTCCCCCCGTCCCACCACCCCACCAAAGGCTTCGCTTCTACTTGCATGTCTTTTTGTGGGAATATTTTTCTATATATCCTTGAATCCCAAATATGTTGAAGGTCGAAACTTTTTCTGTAGTGATCTATCTTTTTACATTGTCAGTAATATTACATGAATTTTCTAGTCCATTTGTATTAATACCATTCTTTGGTATTATTGGTATAATTATAATTATTTCCTGGACTATTAAAGTTGGGCTGTTTACCTTGAGGTCACCCTCCCTCTCATTCCTCTCTCTTCCTATTCCTCCTCTCCATTCTTTCTTCTCCCATCATCTCTTCCTTTTGCTAGATCCTTCCCTCCTTCTTTCCACTCCCTAAATTGTCCCTTCTCCACTAAGT
This sequence comes from Pedetes capensis, assembly GCA_007922755.1. Taxonomy (NCBI): domain Eukaryota; kingdom Metazoa; phylum Chordata; class Mammalia; order Rodentia; family Pedetidae; genus Pedetes; species Pedetes capensis. The sequence goes on along the minus strand of VMDO01027589.1, from coordinate 14,817 downwards.
TGACTTTAGTGTTATATTATGTTCCAATTTCTGTATAGGATTTTTTCCTTCCTTTAATTTTGATTCAGCTCCCACATATGAGTGAGAACATGTGGTATTTTTCTTTGTGGGCTTGTGTTCATTCATTTAAAATAATTTTCTCCAATTCTATCCATTTTGCTGCAAATAACATTATTTCATTTTATTGATTGCTGAGTAGTATTCCATTGTGTATACATACCATAGTTTTTTTAATCCATTCTCCTGTTAATGGGCACTTTGGTTGATTCCATATCCTTGCTATTGTGAAAAGTGCTGCATTGAACATGGACATGCAGGTGTCTCTGTGGTATGATGACACATCTCCCTTTGGGTATATTCCTAATAGTGTTATAGCAAGGTCATATGGTAGATCTATTTTTAATATTTTATGATATGTCCCTATTGATTTCCAAAGTGGTTGGACTAATTTACAGCTCCACCAGCAGTGCAAGAGGGTTCCCTTTTCTCCACAATCTCATCAGCATTTGTTGTTATTTGTTTTATTGATCTTGGCCATTCTTACTGGTGTAAGGCGGAATCTCAGAGTTGTTTTAATTTGCATTTCCCTAATGACTAGGGATATTGAGTGTTTTTTCATGTGTTTCATGGCTTTATAGGCCTCTTCATTTGAGAACTGTCTGTTCAGTTCCTTTGCCCCCACCTTTACTGCTCCTGGGGCTTGCTATGCTCTGTGGCTGGCTTCTATGGCCTTCACAGGCCCTGCTCTGCTGCAGTGCTGTTGTTTGGGGGAAGAGCCAGTCGCCTCTTGTCTTCTTTAACCTTCAAAGTTTGGATGTTCCCAGAGTGAACTGCTACTCACTCCCAGAGGCCCTTTGTGGATTTTCAGGTTTGCAGCTGTTCCAGAGAATAGAGGGTAGCAGATGTCAGACAAATACCAGTTGGTTATTAATGCAGTATGTTCTTTCTTTCCTTTCTTCTCTCTCTCTCTCTTTTCCTTCCTTCCTTCCTTCTTTCCTTCCTTCCTGCCTTCCTTCCTTCTTTTTTCTTCCTCTTTTTTTTCTAATTGCAGCAAAACCTTGCCTTTCAAATCCCTTGTTTACTTTGAAATTAATTTGCATTCCATGAGCTTAAAGTAGTTGAGTTGTGGGTGGCAAATGGGCCAAGATGTTTGCTGTGTTAAATTGCAGGGGAAAGTCAATCCAAATTAAAAACTGACCGTAAGTAATGAATAAAATAAATATTGATAATTAAGAACCTATAATAGCACTGATATTAACATGATCTAGAGAACACCTAAACAGTATTAATGGGCAAAATAGAATAATATTTCACAGAGAGAATTTTAAACTTTCCAAATGTCAAGAGGACACACATGGTTAGGAAATTTCTTATTGTCCATTTTCTTGAGAGACTGGAAACCTAGGTCTCTATTCTGCTTTTCTATTGCTGTGGGTCTGTTCCAGCTGACGTAGAGCTGGAACAAAGGGTCATGGCTTGGCCTGGTAGCATGAGAAAAATAAAGTGACTCACTATCTTTAAAACACCAATCACTTTCTTTGTATGGTTTTAGAAAGAAAAAAAAGCATAGAGCAAATTGGGGTAGAGCACAGCTTCCCACCTCCCTTTCTCTGCCTCCCACCTTAGAATAGAAGAAAAACAGACTCCGTGCCCACCCGGGATTTTAACTGTGGAGACTTGTTGCCTTGAGGGGTAAAACCTTCTGCACAGCAAACAAACAAAGGATTCTTGAAAGTGCTCCTTCTAGAGAGTCACATTTCCTTTTGGAGAGTCACATGAAAACAAACAAAGGTTTGAGAGGAAATATTGAAGGTATGGCACTATGCTTCATTCAGATGAAAATGTAAAGGTGAGTTTGTGTTTCTGTCCATCCATCCATCCATCCATCCACCCACCCGTCCATCCATTCATGCAGCCATCCAACTATCTGATAAATCTCAAGCTGTGGTCCTCCTCCTTCTCCTCATCCCTTCACCAGGGCTTCCTGACCTTTTTATTTATCTATTTATTTAAAAAAATATATTTTTTTTTGGTGGTACTGGGGGTTGAATCCAGGGCCTCAATTGCATGCATTGTAAGTACTATACCACTGAGCTGCACCTCCAGCCCTTTTTTTTTTTTTTTTTTTTTTTTTACTTTTTGAGACAGAGTTTCACTGAATCACACAGACTGCCCCTTTGGTCTCGAAATTGCAATCCTCTTGGCCCTGTCTCCTGAGTCGCTGGGATTATAGGCCTGCAGCACTGCACCTGGCTAGTCCTCTGGTTCTTATTCAAGCTGTGAAATACCTAATTTAGAGTTTATCACAAGGCCATATCCATACCTACACATGTGTGTCCCTGTGGGCTCAGGACAGACATCCATTCCCTTCTCTCCCAGTAGGATCCAGAACAGCCAGGAGCTAGCTGGAGCTCCGTGGCCTGACTGCAAATCTCTTCCGCAAAGCCTTATGGGAGGGATGAAGGATTTCAGCTTCTGACTCCACCAGATGATGTGACAGGGATCAGAGGTGACTTTTATGATCATAGGCAGCCCAGGGAAAGAGGGTGAAGCCTGTCTGTGGCTGTGGCAGGCAGGGTGACAGCAAGGGGTCTGATGGAGAAGCCTGGCCCCAGGCAGGCTGAGAAGCCCCCCACCCCCCTCCGCAGGCAGCCCTGCAGGGGTCCTTAGAGCTGGAGGGACATTGCTCCCTGGGATCAAAGCCCAGTGTCCTGAAGGGACAGGCCCTGTCCAGCCGTCTTTGGGCGGGTCAGCTGGCTTGGAGAAAACAACAAGGCCCAACGTGACAGTCCCCACATTCTGCAGACTTGAAAGGGAAATCCTCTGGATTCTGACTGGACTCCTGGGGCTCAGCCTGGCCTGGCAAGAGGAATAACAACAGGGCAGGGCAACGCTGTGCCTGGCTCTTCAGGTGACCAGAGAAGGTCTCAGCTGGCAAGGACTCTCTGGCCTGAGCTTCCTCACCCCTTCCTGTCCCTTCCTGTCCTCTGTGCCTCCCCTCTCCTCATCCCTCCCACTTGCCTCACCTCACTCCAGGATCCAGTCTTTATGATGAGATTCTGCTGCATCCTCTTGACCTCAGGGTCCACGGTCTGCCCACTCCCTCCCCTATGCAGGCCTCAGGTCCCCTTCCTGACATTCCTTCCCCAGTGCATCTGCCTGGAACTCTCCTGGAGTCTCCTTCACTTTCTCCTTCCCAATCTGACAACGGCAGGGTAGGAGGAAGGCCTGCAGCGGGCAAGAGCACTGGGCCAGGTGCAGGAGGCAGGCAGACAGGTTCTACCCTTGACGTGTGACTTTACAAAAAAGCGTAGAGATTGTTCTGCTGGTGGCAGGTGTCCTCATCTGTAGATGGGGGAGGTTCCTGTCCATGACTGGAGTCACTCCGTGGGAGCACGTGGCAGAGCAAAACTCCTCACCCCCTCAGCTGGGAGGCGGAAGGGAAAGAGATGATCCCCCTCTGGGGCAAGCTACCTGTGACCTAGGGACCTCCCACTAGGCCCCACTGCCTAAAAATTCCACCACCTCCCAATATTGCCACCTTGGGGATTAAGTCTTTAACACATGGACCATGGGGGACATTTATACAAATCATAGTATGGCAACTACAAAGAGGAAGACTCTATCCTGGCTCCTACAAATATGGAATAGCAATCTTTATGTTCTAACTCTCTCGCTCTTTCTCTCTCTCTCTCTCTCTCTCTCTCTCTCTCACTCTCTCCCTCTCTGTCTCTCTCTCTCTCTGTCTCTCTTTCCCTCTATCTCTCTGTATCTCTGTCTCTGTTTCTCTGCCTCTCTCTGTCTCTCTGTCTGTCTCTCTCTCTCTGATTCTCTCTCTCTCTCTCTCACACACACACACATACACACACACCCCTGGTGGTTGAATCATAGCCTTGATTTATTTTAGGAGCTCCTTACTGGCAGATATAACTCCTCAGCCCATTTTATTGTTCAACATTTGATGAAATGAAGACAGCAACTCAAGGCCAATTGTCTTTTGCTGCCACAAAGGTCCATGTAATTGCTGTATCCACATAGTGGTAAAAATGGCCTCTTGTTCTTACTCGAGGCCAACTAAAGAAATGGCAGTCAGTCTGAGAGAGAGGCAATAAGTCAAAGCAAATCTGAGATTTCTAGAGCTGAGTCTGGCAGAACTAGAAATAGAATTGCACTAAGAGCATTGAATGAAATCTGAATTTTTGTAGAATCCTTTGACCCACTTCCTATTTGGTGTCTTGTACCTTACACTAAATTCTGTGCTCAAAGAGACATTCTTCTGGCCAAACCGTTGATACCTTTTTACTCAGACCGCCATATGATGCGGTCTTGATGTGATATGAGCATGTCTTGATTACCCTCAATCGTTAAGGATGGATTAGAATAAATATTTCTCTTTCAGAGCAATTTACATGGAGATGAGATTTTATTTCGGTATGGGAGATGAATGTAAATAGGGACCTCTATGTGCATATTCAAAATCCAAGACAAAAGAGTCTCAAGTTTACTCTGGACTCTGGTCTGGCTATAAACTAAGAGCTAACTTTCTATCAGAATATAAAATATATTGCTTTCCATTAGGAAAGAAAAGAAAAGAAATATTGCTCACTGCCTGCTATATTCTAGGCACTTGATACATTTTAATTTATTTGATCCTGGCCGTGAATCTCTAGGGAGATTTTTGTTTGTTTGAGGTAGAGTCTCCCTATGTATCCCAGGCTGGCTTGGAACACACTATATAGCCCATGCTGGCCCTGAACACGTGATCCTCCTAGGTCAGCCTCCTAAGTGCTGGGATTGCAGGTGTGCACCAACATGCCCAGTTAAGGAGAAATTTTATTTCCTCATTACAAATGAGGAAACTTGAAGAGAACACACAGCAGCTATAGGGCCCACACCAGAATTGTGACCCACACTTTGAAGACACTCTTCCCTGTCACCTCATCAGCTCCCACCTCTGCCTTCTTTCACTATTCAAAATCCAAACTAACACAGTTTTCATTCATTCTGTTCCTGGTGCTGTGCTCGTGGTGTGGCTATTACAAATGATTAAATCGTTCCCCCTCTTTGGCGAGCTTACTGATTTGAGAGAAATTAGAGCCAGAGACACAACACAATTAGAGAATATTTTGTATATAATTGAGATGGAGGAAGAGGTTGAGTTAATGAGTAAACAGAATCTTTCTGAGTGCAAATAGACAGATGTCAGATGAAGTCCAATTAGAGAATTCATCCTAGAGCAGAGGGTTTTCCCTCTGCTGTATGGGAGGGGTGGCATGAGGTACTGAAAGACAAATCTGGCCAGGTGAGAAATGAGCCTGGGCTGGGTGTCTAGGGGCAAAAAGTTCAACCCTGTACAGTGGTTGGCCTCAATATATCCATTTCCATTTTAATTGGTAATAAAGAGATTTAATCTTTTCATGTGAATTTGATAAGGAATTTATTTTAAATTTCTCCTTTATTGTCCCAGTGTTCCTTTTAAATTCTATCTTTCCTTTTCTTTTCGTTTTTTCTTTTCTTTTCTTTTTTCTTCCTGCTCATGGAAAACTAAACAAAGCAGGGCTATTCCTAGAAAAAGCCTGCCTTTTCAGTTTTTGGAATTACCTATTTCATCTGGAATTATCTCTTTCATCCCTTGAAGCCTCAATTACATCGTCATCTTCTATGTTTATCTGAAGTTGGTGCCAATGTTTGAGAGTATAAATATCCCAGCTCTTTCGGGGCTAGGGTTTAGCTCAGTTGGTGGAGTGCCACTGTGTGCATTCTGAGGCCCTGCGTTTGATCCCCAGCACTACAAAAATGGGAGAAGGACCCAGAAGCCCACTCTCAAAACAATCATCCATTGAAAACCCTATGAATAGCAGAGAAGCACTGACAGAGGGCTGGGCATGGCACAGTGTTAGGTAGTGTTTCGTTCTGTTGTACATAGGGTTGCTGAGTCAGACCCGACTTGATGGCACCTAACAAGCAACTCTTTCAGGTGGATGACTCTGAGACAAAGGTTTTCTATGGGACTCCAGAGCCTCCCCAGGAGAATTTCACTTCATCACCATAGGATAGCTGGCTTGATAATGCACTTTCTATCATCTACCTGGGGCTAGGGTTTAGCTCAGTTGGTAGAGTGCTGCTCTGTGCTTTCTGAGGACCTGGGTTTGATCCTCAGCACTGCAAAAATGGGAGAAGGCTGTAGCAATCCACTCTTGAAGCACTCCTGAAATGATTAGCCATTGAAAACCCTATGAGGGTCGCTATGAGTCAAATCCGACTCCACAGCACCTAACAACAACAACAACATCATCATCTTCCTGGTCTCACTTTTTTCTACCACTTCACTCCCTGATCAGCATTCCCTTTGCCTCCCAAAGAAACTAATTTTGTTCCAATCCTTATCTCTGATTCTTTTTCTGGGACAGCCAAAAATAGGACAAGTATATAAATAGATTTATGCCCTGAAGATGGACAAAATGGGGGGGATCACAGGTATAGATGAACAAATTATATTTTTCTATCTGCAGCATCAGCTACAATAGGCTACATTGGTGTAATACATTCCAATTTTCAAGTACTTTAAAATTTCCAAGTTATCTTGCAAAGGTGCTTTGATATTTTCATTTGTTTATGAGAATTACTTGTAACCCTAAAAATTTCAGGATTTCAACTAAAATAGTGAAGCCATTCTTTAATGCCCCCAAGTCAACTGCCCACTTCTATCTTTCAACCTGTTCTATGTTAGGGAGGTTTTGCTTTGGTAACTGCTCTCAAGCACCAGCCTCAAATGCATGTCTGCTGTAGTCTTCGTATCATTCTTGGCTTTAGAAAAATTATTAAGAGTTTTCATTTAATCTCTTTCCCCCTGGGTTCTCTTGACTGGATGAGAAACATAGAAAAAAACAAGAATACAAGTGAAACAGCTTTCAATTCTGCCTGATTAATTATGATTATTTGCCCACAGAACTGAAAACAAGACTTGTGATTATGAATTCTATGTTCTTTGTCTGCTGAAGACATGGCCATTTTCATCTGAAGCCTGCATGTCTAGACACAGGCAAAATTCTCTTCCACCATAAATTTCTTCTACTCATGTATTTTGTTTTTAAGTACAATTGTCCCTCAGTATCTGAAGATTCCACATCTGAGGGGACAGCCAGTTGAGGGTCAAAAATATTTGAAAAAAAAAGTTACATTTGTAACTGAACATGTACAACAGACTTTTTTCTTGTCATTTTTCCTTAAATAAAACAGTATAATGACTATTTACTTACAATTTGCAGATAGTTTAAAATATACAGTAGTATATGCATAGGTCATGAGCAAATATTATATCTTTTTATATAAGAAGTTTGAACATCTTTGGATTTTGGTATCCATGGTGGTGATGGTGAGGGTCCTAGAGCCAATTCTACTCAGATACTGAGAGGGGACTGGAATTTTATTTCCTTATAGAGTATGACAAATGCATATTTCCTTCACATTAATTTTGCCTGTCTTGTCTCTCTAATTTTTTGACACTTCATCAAGTACTCTTTCCCCATAGTATTTTCTTAAGATTTTTATATCCTAGAGGATTTCATTATCTGAAGGATATTCTTCCCAGTGGATCCTTCGAGTCTCTGTTCAGTAGTAAATTTCACCCCAACTACTTCATGTACAGTCTAATTGTTTTTAACTTTAGGTAGACTGTAACCCCTTCCCCCAAGGCAGGAACTGAGCTTCTTGTAAGTACCATAAACCAGCACTCAAGACATAGTAAGAAACAATAAAGATTAGTTAGTTGATCCTCTTGTGCAAGCTATGATGGCAGACTCAGTACCTGCAGGTCATTTAAATTTAATTGAGACTCCAAACAAAGAAATCACATGTAGAAAGCCACCTCAACCAAAGCTTTCTTGCTTATTCAAATGATTGTTTTTTGTTTTTTTTTTTTAGTGGTACTGGGGGGTGAACCCAGGGCCTCACGTTTGCATGCTGTGCAAATCCTGGACCACTGAGCTGCCACCTCCAGCCCATTTCTTTTACTTTTTGAGACAGGGTCTCCCTAAATTATGCAGACTGCCTCTGGTCTCGAACTTGTGATCTTCCTGTCTTCGCCTCCCTAGCCGCTGGGATTACAGGCGTGAGCCACCGCACCTGGCTTCCAAATGATTTTTTGCAACTCTTTAGAGCCATATAGTTTACAGAGCACTTTCACATGTGATATCTAAGTTCACCCTCACAGTGGACTTTTGAAGAAGAGAAGACAGATTAGATCTCCATTTCACAGTTGAGGAAACCAAGGGCAAGGGATTTGCACATAGTATGAGGCCGATTTATTGTGGAGCCAGAGCTAGATTCCAAGCCTTTCCAAATCAATTTAATTCCATAAAAATTGTACTACCTGCAGTGTTGTGTGTGAAATTGGAGCTGGGCTCTAAGGAAATTTAGTATGCATGGAACATTGTGTTCACCAAACTTTATGACCAGTTTCAAAGAAGTCCTGCAAGGTGGCAATTTTAGCTTATTTGGTTTAATGTTAGAGCTTAGGTGCTATAGTCAATTATCCAGACTTCACCTTTTAATTTCTAAAGCATCAATTTGCCCAACCCTAAAACAGAGATGAAAGATCTACTTGCCTTGTAAGCTCTTTGTTAAGACTGAATCAGGACTATACAGCAAGGATATAGCATGTTATTGTTAGGTGCCGTCAAGTTGTGTCTGACTCATAGTGACTCTCACAGGATTTTCAATGACTGATTGTTTCAGGATTGCCTTATGGGTGGATTGCCACATCCTTCTCCCATTTTTGCAGTGCTGGGAATTGAACCTAGGATCTCAGAGACTATAGAGTGGTGCTCTTCCAACCGAGCTGAATCCCAGCCCCAGGATATACTATAGTGCCTCTACAAATATCAATAATTATCCCATTACTCTTTGTAATCTTTAGTTTTTTCAAAATTATAGCCATTGTTTTAAATTTTCATGGGTTTAACATTTTTTTTTTTTTTTTGGTGGTACTGAGGGTTGAACCCAGGGCCTCGCGCCTGCATGCTTTGCAAGTGCTGGACTACTGAGCTGCGCCCCCAGCCCATTTTTTTACTTTTTGAGACAGGGTCTTGCTAAATTACGTAGACTGCCTCTGGTCTCGAACTTGTGATCCTCCCGCCTCCTCCTGAGCTGCTGGGATTACAGGCGTACGCCACCGCGCCCGGCTTGGGTTTAACATTTTTAAAGCCTAACTGGGGTACACTTTACATATAGTAAAATGTACCTACCAGCAATGTATCAGAATTTTAGTTGTTTGGTATCCTTATCAACACATAGTGTTTTTAGTATTCTTACTTTAGTCATCCTTGTGAGTATGTAGTTATGTCTCACTGTGATTTTTGTGTTTCCCTGATGATCAGTGATATTGACCATCTTTTATGTGCTTATTGGCCACTGGTATATCTTCTTTTGTGAAGTGACAGCTTAAATCTGCTTATTTTTAAATGAATACTTGTCTTCTTATTATTGAGTTGTAAACCTTCTTTAAATATTCTGATCCTTTGTCAAATACGTGTGTATGTGTATCACAAATATATTCTCCCAGTCTGTGGTGTGTCTTTTCATTTGTCAGCGATATCTTCTAATGAACATAAAATTTCAATTTTGATGAAATTAAATTTATCAAATTTTTATGGTTTGTGGTGTGTGTGTATGTGTGTGTGTGTGTGTGTGTGTGTGTGTGTGTGTGTGTTTCTAGGAAATCTTTGCTTTCTCCAAGATTGTAAAGACTTACTCTTGTGTTTTATCTTACTGTTATAGCGATATCTTCTAATGAACATAAAATTTTAATTTTGATGAAATTAAATTTATCAAATTTTTATGGTTTGTGGTGTGTGTGTATATGTGTCTGTGTCTGTGTCTGTGTGTGTGTGTGTGTGTGTGTGTGTGTTTCTAGGAAATCTTTGCTTTCTCCAAGATTGTAAAGACTTACTCTTGTGTTTTATCTTACTGTTATAGTTTGTATTAGTCACTTTTCTGTTACCACAATAAAATACCTGAGATGGCCAAAAACAAACAGAAGAGGTTTATTTAGCTCTTACTTCTTACAGTGAAAATTTGTCAAGAATTCCATATTTTGGGGGGCTGAGGTTTGGCTCAGTTGGTAGAGTACTGCTCTGCACTCTCTGAGGCTCTGGGTTTGATCTCCAGCACTGCACAAATGGGAGAAGGATGTGGCAGCCCACTCCTAAAAACAATCCCCCAAAATCAGCCATTAAAACCCTATGAATACCAGAGAAGTGCTGACATAATGCTGGGCATGGCACAGTGTCAGGGAGTGTTTCATTTTGTTGTAGATAGGGTCTCTACAAGTCGGACCTGAACCAATGGTACCTAGTAACGACAACAATCCTACAGCACTATGTATAAAATTGGAGCCAGGCTTTAGAAAACTTAGGATTTATAGAGCATTGGGTTCACCAAACGTTGTGACTGTTGTTGTTGTTGTTAGGTGTCGTCGAGTCGACTCCTACTGATAGCGACCCTCATAGGGTTTTCAGTAGCTGACTGTTTCGGGATTGCCTTGGGAGTGGGTTGCCACGTCCTTCTCCCATTTTGTGGTGCTGGGAATCGAACTCCGGACCTCAGAGACTGCAGAGCAGCGCTCTACCAACTTAGCTAAATCCCAGCCCAAATGTTATGACCAGCCTTACTATAAGCTTGTAAGGTGGCAATTTTAACTTGGGGAAATAGCACTTCACAGGTTCTAGTGAGGGCCCATGGCAGATGGTAGATGGCACTGGCCAGAGCATAGGTAGGAAGGAGAACTATATCATTAGGCAGGAAACAAGAGAGAGAGAGACTGGGGTCCCTAAGCATCGCTAACTCGATGTCATCTCTTAAAGGGTCATAGTGCCTAAACACAGTCTTACTAAGGTCCAAACCTCCATCACATAGACCCTTTAGGAGGAAACCTCATTCAAACCATAGCATAGATTTAGCTTTTATATTTAAATCCACAATCTATTTTGAATTAATTTTTGTGTACCATGTGAAATAAAGATCGAGTCATTTTTTTATCTAGTGATATCCAATTGTTCCAAAATCATTTGTGAAATTGATTATCCTTTTCTCATTGAATTGCTGTGGCACCTTAAAAAAATCTATTTACCATTTATGTGTGGTCTATTTCTGGACTCTTCATTAGTCAAAATATCTGTTTTTCCCTCATACCAGACTGTCTCAATTTCTTTAGCTGTATTGTAAATCTTAAAGTAAGGCACTATAAATCCTTCATCTGCATTCTTTTTCAAAATTATCTGGTTCACTTCAGTTCTTTGCCTTCACATATAAGCAATCAGTTTATCAGTTTTTTTACCACACATACATACCTGCTGGAATTGTACTGAACACATATATATATACACACATATATGTATATATATGTATATGTATATATACATGTATACACATACATGTATATGTATATACATGTATATGTATATACATATACATGTATATATACATATGTATATATGTATATATGTGTGTGTGTATATATATATATATGTATATCAGTAGTTTAGGGATAATTCACATCTTCACAATATTGATTCTTCTAATTCGGTGCGGGCATATGTTATAGTTTGGACCAAAATTGTCCCTCAAAGTTCATTTGGTCTGGTCACCACATGGTGGTGCTGTCCTGGGAGGTTGTAGAGCTTTGTATGGCCAGCCTTTGGCAGAAGTAGCTCTCAGGGCAAGGTCAATTGGAGGTTTTTTCCCCTGGACCAGCAGATTTGGTCTATCTGTGTTCCTGGTCTACCATGCTGTGAGGTCATCTAACATGGGCCCTGCTGATGCTAGCACAAAACCTCCTCTGCTGCTGTTATTGACTAATTCTGTAATTCAGAGCTCTTAATAAACCTCTTCCCACATAAGACTGTTTAGGATGGTTTTTCTGCTATAGTGAAGATAGCTAATACAGAATATTGGTGCCAGGGAGTGGGGTCATTACTGTGCAGAAACAACCATGGGGTTCCTAGGTCTTTGAAACTTATTTGCTGGAGTTTGGAGGAGTTTGGAGATGTGGATGAGAGAAGCCCTGGCTTGAGAGGCAGCTCTGGTGAGAGTAAGAAAGACCAGATGCTGCTGCCAGTAGAAATGCAGATGGGGCTCACAGCATTGTAGAGGAAAATGAGGACTCTATTGGACGTTACACTAGATATAATCCATGTTATATTCTAGCAAAGAGATTGCCTGCATTTTGTCCATGCCCTAAAGATTTGAGTGAGGCTGAATTTAAAATTATGAACTAATTAACTTGGTGGAGGAAATATCACAAAGGTGACGAGATGTATGGGGCATGGCTTGGTTACTGCTTGCTGCATTCAGCAAGATTTATGGAAAAATAGAGCAAAAGGCACAGAATAAAGATTTGAAAAATGTATACCTTAAAGAGGGGAAAAGCTGTACCTTATCTAAGGTTACTATAGGCAAGGCTGATTTGGGCCAAGAGGGCTTAATTGTTAAAGAGATAAGCTACAGTCAAGAAAGGTCTTGACCTTTTCTCTGGAACAAAAGAAATTACCTTGGGGTACAGAAAGATTTGGCCAGACCCCCTCCTATCTAATTCCCCAGGGTGTGAAAAAGGAATGTCTGAAAAGCTGTCTCCTGGCACTCCTGAAGGAAGTGATTTCTTGGCCTGGGTATACTGAGGCTGCTGCTGTAACTGTGGTTCAAAAATGTGAAAATATCTCTCAAGCTGGCAGCAAAACTTGGCATCTTCCACATGGTTCTGATCTTGCAGACATGCAGAATGCAAGAGTTAAGGGGTTAATGAGGCTACCATCAGGGTTCCAGAAGATAGCCTGCAAGGCCAGGCAATGTGTACCAGGGTCAGATGCCCTACATAAAATTCCTGAAATGCTGGTGCCAAAGCAGCAATGGTGACCCCCAGGACATTGGAGATGCCAGCAACATGAACTGTCTCCAGAGGGACGCTGCCTTCAAGAAGTGGAGCCAGCCCCAGATGGCCATTTGTGACAAGGCCAAAGGGATCAAGGCTGTTCAAGCCCAGATGATGGCAGGTGCCAGATCATGTCCTGTGTGCCAGATGACACTTAAACCAAAAGAGCTTGTTTGTACAGAGGTATATTGGTCTCATCATAGACCAATATTTTCTTTCTGTGCCCTCTTTCCTCCCTTTTGGAGTGGGAATGTTTGCTCTGTGCCATTATGTGTTGGAAATAGGCAATCTGTTGTTTTTCAGGAGCCTACAGCCTAAGTTTTTCTTGAATCTCAGTGGAGATTTTGATTTGGACTTTTAAGCATGGCTGAGACCTTTAAGATTTTGAGGACTCTTAAAATTGGATTCAGTGCATTTTGCATTATCAAGTGACAATGGACCTTTGGATGCCAAGGGCAAAGTGTCAGGGTTCGAATATAAAGTGTCCCCCAAAGATCATGTGCTTTAACCTTGGGTCTCCAGCTGGTGGGACTGTCCCAGGAGCTTGTGGGACTTTAGGAAGTGGGCCTTTGGCTGAAGTAGTTCCCTTAGTGATGACTTTGGAGGTTTTTACCCTGGACCCACAGTTCTGGTCTTTCTCTGTTACTGGTCCACCATATCATGAGATCGTCCAGCACAGGCCCTGCAATTGCTGTCACTGTGACTGCTCTGTGACTGTTATGGACTGATTCTCTAACTGTGAACTCCTAACAAACCCCTTCCTCAATAAGATTGTTTGGGTTGGTTTCTCTGCTACAGTGATGACAGCTGACTAAATCAGCATATCATCCCATTTACTTAAGTCCTCTTTAATTTTTCCCTGCAATATTTTATAGACTTCAGTGTACACCTATTGCATATTTTATTAAATTTATCTCAAAATATTTCATGTTTTTAGAGGCTATTATAAATTGAATAATAATTATTATCATTAGATTAAACAGTAATCATTTGGAATCACTTAAAATTTTTTATTACCCATTTTTTCCTTGCAATATGTGTAAATACAAAGAAGGTTTTGTCTTTATATCATGTGACCTTGCTAAATTTACTAATTAACTTGTAGATTTCTTGCATTTTCTATGCACACAATTATATTTTCTCTAAATATCATTAATTTGTGTGTTTATTGCTTTATTCCTCTTATTGCTTTTTTTTGTTCCTTTCATAGTCTATGAAAATATCTCAGGTCTTTTTTTATTCATTAACCTGATAGTGAACATTTGGGTTATTTTCAGTTTCGAAAATAAAGCTGGTATGAATGTTTGTTGAAATTCTTTATGCAGACATGTGTTTTACTTTCTTTTTTGGCAAATTCCAAAGAGTAGAAAGGCTGGTTTATATCACAGGTATATACTTACTTCTGTAAGAAAACACCAACAACTTTTTGAAGTGGTACTATTTCACTTTGCTTCTAGCAAACAACTCAGTGTGTTTCTTTATTGGTATGGGTTTTCTGGCCTGGAAAGTAAGTAGACTCAGCCGTCAATTGTTGCTGTAGCTGCTTCGTCCTTTTAACTCATTCCATCATCTAGATGAGCCTCCATGCTCTGGCCACCTGGTCCCTTCTCTCAGAGGTTTAAACACACAAAACCACTTCCTCCCTTACAACCTTCATACAATTTGCTTTCTCTCCCCGAGTCCTCTTTCTTTGGCTCTTCACGGGCTACTCTGCCTCGTTCAGGTCTCAGCTGAGTATCACCTTTCCTGATCATCTCTCACCTCCATTACTCCCAGCTCCATTACTCCCTGTTTTTCTTTCCCTTGTGGCACTCATCATTAGTTGTAGATATATTTTATTTATTCAGTTGGTTTTGTCTATTTCCCTGATAACCAATGAAAGAAGCTCAATA
>VMDO01027588.1:0-25029 GCA_007922755.1 Pedetes capensis | reverse complement strand
AAGATAATGTAAGTAGGTTTACTGGTAGCTAGAAACAAGCTAATAGAGAGTCCTATGAAAAAGCTTATGCCAATTCTTTTGAACAAAAACAAAATATGAAAATTCTTTTAAAAATGACATAACAAAAGAAAAGTGAAACAGTTAAAAATCTTCCCAACAAATGGAATATCAAGCCCAGATGACTTCTTAAGTGAGTCTTATCTATTTAATAAGACATAATATTTTTCAATCATATGTAAATTCTATCCTAGAACGGCAAAAGGGAACCAATTCATATTCATATTCATACAATTCATAGTTTGAGGTATTCTTATATTGAAATCAAATGTCACTAAATGACAAAGAGGTAAATATTTTAAAGAAAATATGAGAAGATGGGATAGAGCAGTATATAAAATATTAATACAGTATGACCAGTTTGACTTCTTACTAGGAATGTAAGAGTGACTTAATATTGTTGTTGTTAGGTTCCATCAAGTCAGGTCTGACTCATAGCTACCCTGTGTACAACAGAATGAGACACTCCCTGACACTATGTCAGTGCTTCTCTGCTATTCATAGACTTTTCAATGGCTGCTTGTTTTGAAATTGCTTTGGAATTGTTTCAGGAATGGGCTGCCAAGTCCTTTTCCCATGGCTTAATATTAGAACACTGATAAATATAATTTTACCAGAATAACAAATTAAAAGATAAAATGTCATTATCTTAACAGATGCTTGTAAGTACCTAAAACTTCTGAGAAAATTAAGAATGCATAGAAATATCTTAGGTTAATAAATGCTATCTACACAAAATGTAACATCACATAATTCTTGACAGTGAAGATGTTTATGGTCTTCACTTTAAAATCAGAATAAAACAAGGATGTCAGCTCCTGCCATTTCCATTCACAGCTGGAGATATTTACCAATGTGGTAAAGATATGGAAATAAAATAAAAGGATAAAGATTGGATTTCTAAAACCAGCAGCAAACAGAAAATATAACACAATGCTAATGGCAACAGCATTCAAGAATACATTTAGCAAATGATGCCCAAAATCTGTATGAAGAAAATTGTTGTTTGAATATCAATAAATCTGTGCTGAAAGTCACTAAGAACAAAATAAATTCACATACAAACCATGTTGTACATAGAATGCCTCAATATGGGAAACTTGTAACTTCTCCCTAAATTGAAATACAGATTCAGAGAAAATTTTATCAAAATCCCTAAAATGGTGTTTGAGGAACTTGATGAACTGATTCTAATATTTAAATGAAAGAGCAAAATCCCACGGAGAGCCAAGACCAAGTCCAAGAAGAAAACATTGGAAGGACTTTCATTATTGGATAACCAGGCCTAGAGCTATTACAGTCAGTACAACGTGACATTTTCATAGGAAGTTAGAAATTCAACAAAATAAGGAGAACAGACTCCCAAGAAACAGATTCACATATGGAATTTTATGCATCAGAGGTGTCATTATGAATGGTCGGGAAGGGGGTTAGTGTTGAATAGATGCTGCTGGGAGTTAATTACCCACATTGAAAAAACTGAAATTCGAGTTCTGTTCACACAGTAAAGAAAAATAAATTCTAGTAGAATTAATGAGTACATATGAAAGGCAAAACTTTTCTAAGAATGTATGAGATGGTTTGCATCCACAGATAAAGAAACAATGTATTCACATAAAATGCAGAAAGCACTAACCTAATTTTTTTGAAGACACCATAAGGTAACCGAAACTACAAGGAAATGACATTTTCCTGACATATAACAAATAGAATTGCTTCTAGAATATACAAAAATTCTTGCAAATTAATAAAAGAGTTACAAATCAGTTTTATAAAGACAATCAACCCAACAGAAAAAATAGGAAATTATTGAATAGGAAACCTACATTGATTGGCAAACCTACATTTTAAAAGATGTTTAACGCCATTTGTGAGTAAGGAAATGCAAGTTTAGACTCCTTTTACAAAGCTCAAAACCAAGTCAGAGTAAATAATACATTGTTTATTTTTGAGTCTATATGCTGAAAGTAGAAGGCAAATCAGTGATGAATGCCAAGTGCAGCCCAGTGGTCACCTCTGGAAGGAAAGGTTTAGGGTGAGGAGAAAGGTCTTACACATGTGAACTCAACACTAAATGAATTTTGCTAGTGGTTCCAAAATATTCATTTTATCATGTTTCATGATTCATATATTTGCTACGTACATTCTTTAGTATGCATCATTTTACACAGCTTTATAAATCAGTGACAAAAGGAAAGAAAGTGAAGAAAAGACAGGATACAACCTTCTCTCTGCTATATTGTACCTCCAATTCCATCTTTAAGAGTGGGACCTTTAAAAGTATAGATGAAAAGCACCTTCAGGTGCCATACCTAGTTTAAAGTGTCAGAAAAGATCCCATTCTTCTGGCCCCTTGTAAGGTCTCTCCAGGCAGCATCTTCACTCTCTGACCTCTGTAAATGGTAGAAGGTAACTCATTGTTTACTGAACAAAACACAGAGAGGTAAATAAGTTAGTATCACAGAATTATAATTTGAGCAGAAAAAGCCCTTGTGCTATATTACACCCGGCACCACATACAAATGGGTGATTAATAAATGCTGTTTGATGACAGCGATGATGAGGGAAGTGTTGGGCTATGCTGGCATAGTCGTGAAACTTACTGGTGATCAACTTTTTGGCATTTGGATAAGGTCACGAGGATGACAAAGCTTGGCTATGCTTTCTTGATTTGTCTCAGTTGAGACAAATCAGTTGCAGGATAAACAAGTTTTGTCCTCAAAACCATGCTTCTTGGTGCTGTTCTCTTCTGGGTGTTATTGAATTATGAGCGACATCTGTGTGGGGCCAAATGCCTCTTCTCACCTTCAGGTGCCAAAGTCTAGTTGGGAAATAGAATGAAGTGAGGAATGTGAAGCAGCACTGTTTTGCTCCCCTCCAGCCTTACAGAATTCTCAGGGGAGCATAGAGGAGAAGAAAGGAAGGTTTTATCCCACTTGTATCACAGGAAACTTGAGCATTCTCAGAACAGCTTGTGAAAGGGAAATGACTCTAGAATCGCAGCTCCACAGCTAAATCTATCAGGGTGATGTTGTCTGAAGGCTGCTGAGATTCTTTTGCCTGGGGAATAACAAGACCACCTGCCATTCTGTCCTTAGGATCAGAGTTTCTGCCTAGAGGGCAGGTTGTCAAAGGGGAAAAAAAAGACAAACTCTTGAAAAAGGGAAGTAGGTATTGATTTGATTTCAACAAACATACAGTAGGGACTCCCAAACCTTTTGCAAAAAAGAACCCAAACTGACTATGTAGGTAATACTTGAATCATCTTCAAGCTTGAATTGTTTTCATTTGCTGGTTTTAGATTTTTCTCTCTCTGCTGAGAGTGCATTGTCTTTCCTGCTTTTACTAAGTATGTGGGAAGTCTACTCCAGCTCAGGCCTGATTCTTTCAGCCTCTAAGCAGCTCCACTGGAATCTCACCTAAGTCCCCAAATTCATCAGAGTGACAGAAAGGATCTCTCTTTTTTAACTGTTTATGACTGTTCTTTTTTATCTGAACAATGTATTTAGCAACAAAATTTCTTCTGTCTTTGGATTTTCATTGTTGCTGAGGTTAATTCTTTTAATGCAGGACATGACACAATAGACTGAACATAAGCTTTTGAGTCAGTTTAATGAAACTTACTTGTATAGATCTTGCTTTTTCCACAAAGAAATGATTATAAAAACATATAAAAGACAGCTGTGATAAAATTAACTGCATAACAGAAATAATCATAAAGACAAATAGAGCTGAAAAGTTGGCACTGAGTCAACCTGTCAGCAATGTGAAAGGAGAAACATGACAAGTTAGAAAGAGCTCATTATCTCAGTAAAGGAAACACCAGCTCTGCAGAAGAGGTAAGCCCTGCCCACCACCAAACTCTGAAAGAGCATTTATAGAGGTACATCTGGATTCAAATCCCATTTCTACCATGTATTCCTAATCAGATTTAAAACAGCTTCAAGATTAGTGTTTGATGAATCTGTAAAATGGGTGTAAATACATAATTTGAGTATTGTGGAGGTTAAAATGAAATAAATGTAATGTACTCATTAAGTGGGCTGGGTTTTGGCTCAGTTGGTAGAGTGCTGCTCCTCACTCTCTAAGGACCCAGGTTCAAACCCAAGCACCACAAAAACAGGAGAAGGATGTGGCAATCCACTTCCGAAGCAATCCTGAAACAACCACTGAAAATGCAATGAGGATTGCTATGAGTTGGACCTGACTCAATGGCACTTAACATCAACAACTCAATAAGTACATGGCACATAATAGCTCATATCTATCAATCTATGATATTGTCTATCTACCTATTATCTATGAATCCATCCATCTATCCATCCATGTATCTGACATCATTTATCCTACTTCATAATTTACCTATCATTACTTCCTCTTCTATGGTTTTGGTGCGTTTGTTCCATGAAATTACAAACTTTCAAAGGCAAGGATGGCATCTTTTCCTCTTTTTTTTTTTTTTTTTTTTTTTTTTTGTGGACCTTGAGGGTTGAACTCAGGATCTCCCATATGCTTTGCAAGCACTCTACCACTCTGCTGCACCCCCAGCCCATGGTTTACTTTTGGAGGAGGCAGGATCTTGCCAAGTTATGCAGGCTGCTTCTGGCTTGAGCTTGCCATCCTCCTGCCTCCACCTCCTGAATTGCTGGGATCACAGGCTTCTGCCATTGCACCTGGCCATAATTTACTTTTTATTTTCTTTCTTTCCTGTAAAGTGCTGGTCATAAAGTATGTTTAGCCAGTACTGTGCTGATTTGGTTCTTCCCATGAGTATGTTCTGGGTCTTCACCTGCTTGCGTTTTCTCAGAGCACTTCTCCTCTCTGGTAGGCCTCCCTTTCCTCTTCATTTCAATGAAGAAGAAAATGTCCTGCTTGCTGCACTGGGCCCTAATGTTACCTCCTCCCATGGCCGTCATATTTTTTCAGATTTTTTCCACAGGATGGCGAGTATAGCTAGTACTCTGTTGTATATACTCTTAACCTTCATTGATATCTGGGCCATAAGAAAAGGGATAAATGGCAGGTGTTTTCCTCTGATCCAAATTGCAGACAATCAGGGCTGCTGCCTAAAAGTGACTCCTTAGCTGATGAGTGGGAACACAGATCCCTGCAAGAAATCAGGAAACCTTTTGAACTCATAGGGGTCACTGCCTGTGCATTATGCACAAGGGTGGCTCCCTTTCATCAGGGAAAGGTGGGAGAGTCCCTATTTCTGCTCTCTGGAGTAGCTCTGCATTCAGAGAAGGCCTGGAGGATTGGTTTGTCAGTCGGGATGCATTGGCATTCACATCTTCCCACAGACCCAGCTAAGCCTCAGTGAGACTCTTTGGACTCTGAAGTTCAGCTTCTTTTTGAGAGCACAGTACCATGGCCTCTCTCACCCCACACAATGGTTCCCAGGAGAGTTGCTGTGGGAGCTGCCAGCCACATGGAAGGAAATGAAGACCCACCTCAATTGTTTTACACTGTGTTTGTACAGAAGGCTCAGTCCATTCAGTTCTCTGTGGTACTCTAAGTTTTCAAAACTGCACAACAGTTCCGTCTCCCATGTCATATAATCCTCACGACAACTCCTCCAGGCAGGCATAATCACCAACACTAGCAAATGGGTCTCCACACATCATCTTTCTTACTTCACAGCCTTTGCTTTTCACCAGTGAGCTGGGATGATTTCATTCCACAATATAGAAATTTGATGTTTATTAAAAATCATTTAACATTGCAATTCTTACATTTTATTTAGCACTTCTTTTTGGGTTTGGATTTTTATTATTTTTGTGGGGCTTCCATATAACAAATAAACCCAAAGATGTTTTGGAAATCCAGAAGTTGAAAGTTTATTTAAAGAATGGTGTATTTAGAAATACAGTAACTTAGCAATGAGAATCCAAAGGAGAATAGCAGAAGGTTTGTACACTAATGCCAGCTGTTGGGATCTACTGACTTGTGCACACTTTTCTTCCAGATGGTCTTTTCAGATTTCTAGTAGATGAAAATTCACAGCACATGGTGCTTTTATAAATAAATCTAAGGTCTTATCTGTAAAATACACACTATACTAATGAAATAAAAGGGAATGACAGCTTTTTTTAAAAAAGCTACATATATAATATACATATATATGTATATTATCTATATATATAGTCTGCAGCTGCACCACTGTGGCATCCAATCCCATCAGATCTTGGAAGCTAAGCAGGGTCAGACCTCATTAGTTCTTGGATGGGAGAACCCCTGGGAATACCAGGTGCTGTAGGCATGGGAGAAGGAACTGGCAACCCATTCCCAAGAAACAATCAGTCATTGAAAACCCTATGAATAGCAGAGAAGCACTGACAATAGTGTTTCATCTGTTGTACATATGGTTGCTATGAGTTGTTAGGTGCGGCTGAGTCAGTGTCTGATTCTTAGCGACCCTCATATGGTTTTCAATGGTTGATTGTTTGGGGATTGCTTTGGGAGTGGATTGCCATGTTCTTCTCCCATTTTTTTGCAGTCCTGGGGATTGAATTGAGGGCCTCAGACAGCACAGAGCAGCAGTCTACCAACTGAACAAAACC
The DNA here is from genome assembly GCA_007922755.1 of Pedetes capensis. Classification (NCBI taxonomy): domain Eukaryota; kingdom Metazoa; phylum Chordata; class Mammalia; order Rodentia; family Pedetidae; genus Pedetes; species Pedetes capensis. Next base: position 18,412 of record VMDO01027588.1, on the reverse strand, counting down.
CTAGCCCATTTAGATATGAGGTAGGATTTAGCTCCATTATTTAGTGAGTCAGGGGTAGGGGTTGACATTTGAGTTCAAGTAGTTTTCAGATTGAATTTCTGTGTTTTGTTTTTCTTAATTAGTCACGTTTCTTGATAAAGACTATATTAGCAGAGGAACTTTTTCATTATTGATGTTTTGATTCACAAATTCAAAGTAGGTTGAGTAATTTGAGTTGTTGGTTGGTGCATCCTACTCTGTAGGGGAACAAAGTTTCTTTCTAATATTCAGTACAAAGTACTATAAAGATGAGAAGTATCATTAAAAATGAAATAAAAAACCTGGGTGAAAGACGAAATACAAGACTGTGCTGATGAACGTAAATGGATAAGTTTAAATAATTCTTATTAGAAGGAAAAGTCTTATGAATGCTATAATTACGGTTTGTTTTTAATAACATTTGAAATTATTAGCAGTCATATATTATAATGTCAAAAGTTATATAATCATTATCATTATTAAATTTTATTGCAAGTGACTGTATTGGATTTTAGGGTATGACTTTTTCCTTGGTTTGAACTGCCGCAAGTCAGCCATTTCGTTTGTCTCACTTCTTGTTATTTCTAGGTGTTATCAAGTCAGATCTGATTCATAGAGACTCTCCAAGTACAGCAGGATGAAACACTACCCAAAACTGTGCCATGCACATGATCTTTTTTATGTTTCAACCCAGTGTTGGAGCCACTATGTTTCTTCTCATTTTGAGTTATGCCACATCAGCCAAAAGGAGGTCCCAGAGGCTTTACTCTAGTCCTGTTCATTAAATCAACTTTACTTTGAGGAGACAAATCTTCCCTGGTCGTTTCTTGAATGCCTTCCAGCCTGGAGGGCTCATTTCTGGCACTATATTTAACAGTGGTTCTCTGCCATTTATGTAGTTTTCAATGGCTAATTGTTTTGGAAGTGGGCTGCCAGGTCCTTTGCCCTAGTCTGTCTTAGTCTTAGAGTTTAGCTGCAATCTGCTCACCATGGGTGACCCTGCTGGTATCTGAAATACCAGTGGCATAGCTTTCAGCATTACAGCAACACACAAGTCCCCACAGCACAACAAGCTAACAGACATGTGGGGGTTGTCTCACTTGTTGTTGTTATTGTTGTTAGGTGCCATCCAGTTGGTGTCTGGCTCATAGCGACCCTACATACAACAGGCAAAACCCTATTGTTAGTGCTTCTTGGCTATTCATAGGGCTTTCAATGGCTGATTATTTTTGGGGAGTATGTTGCCACATCCTTCTCCCAGTCTCACTTAGGCTGATGTTTATTAAGCTGGGCCAGTTGTTTGCTGGTTTATTAAGATTGTTGTTGTTGTTAGGTGCCATGGAGTCATCTCTGACTCATAGTGACCCTTATAGGGTTTTCAGTGTCTAATTGTTTCGGGGATTGAATCTGGAGCAGATTGCCACGTCCTTCTCCCATTTTTGTGGTTCTGGGAATCAAACCTGGGACCGCAGAGACTGCAGAGGGTCACTCTACCATGATAGCTCCTCAAAACACTGGAGCAGCCCTTTTAAGATACTGCTTTTCCAAACAGACAGGCTTTGGAAAAATGTTTCAGTGCATTTTTTCTAGCTCTACCTGGTCATGTAGACACAACTTTAGTCTTTAGTTGAATTTGGCAGCTATATGGAGTTCAAGTCTCTATATAAAGCATCCAAATTGGCAGCTCTAACCACATATTTGGGACTAATATTACAGTGGGCAAGTATACTCCAGGTGAAATGAATCAGGCAAAATTGTTGGAATCTTTACAATTTTCAGACATACTCTCACCATCCCTCCAATTTGAAAGATACTTCTTAAGAAACCATTACTTATTATGAATCTTCTGGAGTCTTGATTTATTTTTCTCATATGTTTATATGGCCATTCTTAAGGCCACACACACACATACACAGACACCATTCTCAGCGACTATTTTGATTCCACTCACTGTCAAATTTACTATTCTTTTTGCTTTGCTTTCCATCTCCTTGTAAAAAGAAAACACGAAAACCACCCTTCAATCCCATCCCTCCATGAAAAATGTGGTTTTGAAAAAAAGTAAATATAGCAACAAGAAGTGTGTAAATATAGCAACAAGTCATTGTGTTTATTTTGGAATGAAAGTATGATAGTGGATTTAGTGCATGTTACTTAACTCTGAGGATGCATTGAAGTCAACTATGTCAATCAGACTGTGTAGCCAGACCTAACCAGGAAACAGAGGCACACAAAACCAAATTTAGCAAGCTGCTAAATCCCACTGCTCTCTTTAGATATTGTAACTTTTTATAAGATCTTCAGAAGAATGCTGTTTTGTGGGAGTGCTTTCAGCACATCTGTCTGATCTTTTTTATAAGGAGATAGTATGCATTATAAATTACATATCTGATACACACATGAATTTATGCATGCTTTTCCTGCAGACAAATGTTTTCAGATGCAGTTAACTACAGGCAATGAGAAAAAACTGCAACCAGGATTCCCACTGCATTCTGGTCAGTCAGCTGTGGGGCTATGGGATTGTTTTGATGCAGAATTACATCATGGCTAGTAGAAGCCTGATGTTTCAATTTGGGCTGTGGAGAGATGTCTCAGTATTTCCTCAGTCAACGCACCATTGCAGACCTCATCACATCAGAATGCAGGAGATTTGAGAGTTCTGGGTGATCCAGTACCACTACACACACACACACACACACACACACACAAAGTACAGTTCTGTGGACTTTCATGGGAGAAGGGGATGCTTGACATGCAGAAGGAAGGTGGAAAGCACTAACTTTTGGACTATTTGCAGGACTTATGTGTTCTAAAATTGACGGAATAATTACTGCTTTGCTCAACACTTAGTCTTTATTTTGGGTCATATGTATATGTAGTCCAAATAGGCTTATTTATGTGTCAAATGAATTGTTACAGACTATCAAATCAACCTTTGTTTAAAAAAATCAAAGCAAAATTAAGTGATAGCTGCATATAGTTGACTAAGTTCATTGACTGTTTCATGGGCATATATATTCAGCCTGGAATCAATAGACCATGGATCTCAAATTCAGTTGCTTGAGGGAGTCAGCATGCAAGTAAATAAAGCAGGGCGAGTTTGAGACATGCCCCATAACAAAGGAACACCTCATTCAGTTCTGTCACTCAGAGGCAAAAGAAGGAATCTGGGTTTAGTATGGCCAAATCTTCTGATTTTCATACATAATGCCTATGTCCTAAAAATGAGATTCCCTTACCTATTTGTGCTGTATGGCTTCTACTCACTCTTTAAAAGTTTGTTTAGATATTATCCATTCTGGAAAATATTTTTGACTCCTGTGATGAGAATGAATTGCTCCACACCCACTTGCATAGTCTTTGCAATGTTGTGCTAATCTCCAATAATGATTCCATTCCACCCATGACATCGTAATTGCATGTTAAATGATTGTCTTCTCAGATACACAGTGAACTATTCAAGGGTAATAACACTCAGAAAGCACAGTGCCTGACCCCAGCAGATGCCAAAGAGTGCCGAATTGTTGAAAGAGGACCTCTGCAGCAGGAGCTCAGGAAAGCTCTTAGGTTTTTAGAGTTGATTTGATGGTTTAGCAAATAATGGGAACACTGAGCAATGAGGGGGGCAGGTCTGGAGAAAATTGGTCTTGAGCATTCTTTGTCACCTTAAATATTCTATTTTTCATACTACACATAGGACAACGCTTTACCTAACTTGAAATTCAACCTTTCTTCCCACCAAGTTGTACTCTGTTAAATGCTTCATTAAACTCTGAACTTTTAAAGCCAGGATCTTGTCATATTAGTCTTTTAGCATAGTGTCTAGAACATAGCTCAATAAATACTCCTGGGAAAGGGCAAACGAATAAATGGTTAGTACATTTGTTTTCTGTCTGGGGCAGCTAGCATAGAGCAATCCTGTAAGGGAATGTGAGAAAAACCGAGTAGGGAAAGGTGGAAATGGAAGAGCCCTAGACAGGAAAACTATTCACCTCATAATTTCCCTGGAAGCTGAGCTCAACTGGGAAGAGATCTTGACCCCCCTCAATATAGGACCAAAGCTAATGTCTTTGTTGACTATAAAATTTTATGACTAGATTTTAGTTTTCTAGAATCCCATTTTTTATCATGTGAATTACCAGTTTCTGGACAAGATATGAGTCCATTTGTATTGCTCTATTTCAGCTGTCTTTTTAGGAGGTGGAATCAAGGATACCTTTCAAACTCTGGTGTGGAAGGGATACCACAGCCAGCTGGGGAGTGTGCTGCCTGCTCAGGATAATTAGGTGATGTGGCCATGATATTTAGCCTCAGAGCTGAGTTAATGCAACACAAAATGTGTTTTCCTCTGAAGCAAGTCAGCTTGCTTGTGTGTAGCAGACTATGCTCATTCCTTAGCATGAATCATAAACAGATATTTCTTGAGCCACATCACCTCCATTATGAAAAACATTATTGGATTTTTAGTCTTGGGTGGGGAAAGAAAAAGTGGCTTGCAACTAGAGAATATAAGAAAATGTTGTCAATTTTTGGTGCTTGGGTGATGTGTTAGTATTACTCATTGCTACTATGAATAGTAATTATGTTATAATATTGTCCCTTTTGTGCCCTAAAACAGAATCCTATGAGTAAAAGAAGAGTGACATAATGGCTCATTATATTTAATCTGTCTGGATTTCCATAGTTTTTAAGTACCAGTAAGAGGAATTTAATTAAGATATAGTAATAAAATGCCTGCAGCTGTAGTCCTGTGGCATCCGATCCTGTCAGATCTCGGGAGCTAAGCAGGGTTGGGCCTGGTTAGTACCTGGATGGGAGACCACCTGGGAACACCAGAAGCTGTAGGCTTGGGAGAAGGACCTGGCAACCCCCTCCCAAAATCAATCTGCCATTGAAAACCCTATGAACAGCAGAGAAGCACTGACAATAGTGTTTCCCCTGTTGTACAAAGGGTCGCTATGAGTCGGATACCGACTTGACGGCACCTAACAACAACAACAATAAAATAATAATATTGAAGCAGTAATTGTAACAACAGAGATTGAGTTCAATTTTTCTCCTGGATGCTGTACCTACAAATGCATTTCTATGAGAATCCTTGCAGGAAATGCATGTCAACATCTATAGATCACCCCATAACTCTAGTTTTGGCTACATTTTGGGAATAATCTTGTGAATTTAAATTTATACACTGTTCAACACAGGGCAAAAGGGTTTCACTAGCAGTTCAAGGTAGAGAGTGTGAAATCAAGAAATACTTGTACAGTTGAATAAAGCTCCATGTTTTCTCATTGCTATTGATTTTTACATCATTTTCTTATCTCAGATCTCTTTTATTCCCCCCACAAGCCTCATGTATGGAGTAGAGTTAAGGTCAGTGTTTTATTTGATGTACAGAGTAATTAAACAACAAAAATATTAAGTGACTTGTCCCAGGTCACCCAGATAGTTGCTGGCATAGTTAGGAGGAGGCCGGAGATTGGTATCCAGACACACAGCTGGCCATGGACATTGTTGAGAATTGCAAGCACTGAAGAATAGATTCTTTTAAACAGCACATTTCCATTTGGAGCTGTCCAGAAACATTGCTGTCTGACCACCAAAGGATGGAAACATGGCCCATATGGCCCCCTGTATGAAGATCAAAGTCCTATATTACTCTATGTGGTGATAACTGTGCCAATATATTAACAAAAGCTGTTGAATAACCTTGCATTTCTGATAAGGCCAATCTCCAGAAGACTGACTGTCAGCATTAAGGAGATAAATATGAAGAACAAAACTTTTACTCCACCATTGTCCTGGTGTGAACACCTGTCCAGATCAGCTCACCTATGTGGGGGATAGACATGAGAGAGCTCATTGAGGCTACATTATTTTATATTACAATCCAGTTGGCTTCCTATGTGTTTTTCATAAGAATTACTGACTGCTATGGAATAAATAGCCTGCAGCCATACCACTGTGGCATCCAATCCCATCAGATCTTGAAAACTAAGCAGGGTTGGACCTGGTTGGTACTTGGGTGGGAGACCACCTGGGAACACCAGGTGCTGTAGGCTTGGGAGAAGAATTTGGCAACTCAAATCAACCAGCCCAAATCAATCAGCCATTGAAAACCCTATGAATAGCAGATAAGCACTGACAATAGTGTTTTTGCCTGTTGTACATAGGGTCACTATGAGTTGGACACTGATTTGCCGGCTCCTAACAACAAAAACAAGAAGGAATAAATAAGCATTGTTGTCCTGATAACTTTGCTGTGTTACCCACTTGAGAAGTAGCTTCTCTCTAGGGGTAAATTGCCACCTGTTACACAGAGTATCTGATCTTTTAACTTTTACAGGAAGGCTCATATCTCAAACAGCTATCTGTTTCCTTGATCTATGGCATCTCTCTTCCTATTGGAAGTTATATGATTGCAATTCCCCTAGTTCTCTGGACAGTCTATGTCTGTTTAGCATGCCTATGAAGGTGGATTTCATCAATGCCACGGAGCCTATAGTTCAAGTTACACTGTTGCAATGTGAACTCTAATTTGGGTGGAAATCCACTTCATGGAAGGTGGTAAGGAAGAGATGGAAATCACTTCTTATTTATACAAATTGCAAGATCAACATATTTAACAGACAATAATGGCTTCCTCCTTCAGGCTTCTAGATGGACTTAGGTATTTTGTTGGTCAAATTTCACCTGCTTATCTAGACCCTCATTTTTGAACTTTTAATGTCATGTCTTGCACTTAGTACATGGCCCTTTCACCAAATCAGTGGCTTTCAAACTGGAGTCTGAGAAGTTCTGGGGATCTAAGGACCATTTTTGAAGAATCTTAGAATTCTTTACAATAGCTTTTAAAGTTTGTGTTCCTATTTTAATAATCCCCTACATCTTGTCAGTTTGTCATGCTGTGGGGGCTTGCATGTTGCTGATGCTCAAAGTTATGCTACCAGTATCGTAGATACCAGCAGGGCCACCCATGGTCGATAGGTTTCAGCTGAGCTTCCAGACTAAGACAGACTAGGGAGAAGGATCTGGCAGCCCTTTCCCAAAACAATTAGCTGTTGAAAACCCTATTAATAGCAAAAAACACTGTCAAATACAGTGTCAGAAAATGAGCCCCCCATGTTGGACATTCAAGAAAGGACTGAGGAAGAGTTGCCTCCTCAAAGCAGAGTTGACTTTTATGAGAATAGAGTAAAGCCCCTGGGACCTCCTTTTGCTGATGTGGTACAACTCAAAATGAGAAGAAACAGAGTGGCTGCAAAACTGGGTTCAAACATGAAAAGATCATGTGCATGGCACAGTGTTGGGTAGTGCTTCATTCCGCTGTACTTAGAGTGGCTATGAGTTGGATCCAACTCAGCAGCACCTAATAACAACAATAATTTTAATAACAATTTGAAAAATTAATGCAAATCTGTAGTGGGCATTTCTTGTTGTTTGTTTGGCTCATCCATTCCCATTCTTTCTTGATTTCTATACCCTGGATTTCTTTAGAAACCACTTTTCTGTCTTTTTCAAGTACAAAGCATGAGTGAGCTGAACCCCACCTTGGTCTCCTGGCATCACCTTTGATTTTGAGCAGGGCATCCAACTCCACTTGTCTGTGAGAGACTGTTGGGAATGATTTCCAGGGGTATTTTACAGTTATGACCCAGTTTAAGTCAGGTGTTCTTTTATTTGCAACTAAAAGAAATCCCGACAGGTGCATCCATCATTGGGTAAATTTAGTGCCTATGTTTGTGCTTATGTTTCCAGTGTCTTTCTTGCCAAGTGTTGCGGTTGTTGTTTCTGTTGTCAGGTGCCTACTTTAACTATTTTGAGCTAATAATAAAATAATAGAGGCTGATTTAATATGTAAATGATGCACATTGCATAAATAAAGGTTTTTCAGTAATTCAGTAGTGAGGAGCATGTCATCCAACGACATCTACTTTTTTAAGCTTGCAGTTGAAAGGACCCACAACATAGTAGTGGATGCTGGGCTCAGATTGCAAGCAGCGTTTAGTGTACTGCTGAACAGCACACCGCCAATCCATCACACGAAATTAAGTTGGCTAATTAAAAACTTACTGGCTTGAAGTTTTGTTTGTACTTAATTTAAAACTTTTTAGTTGTTTGAGAACTATACACATAAGGATTTTTATATCTATACATTTAAGGTTGTACAGATTTGAGTGACATTAAAATAAAATTAACACCAAGGGCCCCAGGGGAAATGTGTTTTTTCATTACAGAGAATCTGTTCATTCCTTGAGTTTTGGAAGTACTGCCATAAATGGCAAAAGGTGCATTTATGTTCAAAAAGAGAGACTATGGGATTGGATAAACATCCTCCTGTCTGGAACATTACTGGATTGTACCAAGCTATATAAAATCTACCTCTAAAATTCTAGCCTTTGAAAAGGAGCCTGTCTCTCCTAAGGAGGACTCAATGTTTTGCAAGCATAGTTGCTCTCATTTTCAACTCATGCTGTGTGTGTTCATTCAGCAAACTCTTGGAACAGATGTGAAAAGGAGCCCAGGCTTAGCAAGTTCAGTTCCACTGGTGGCAGGCACAGATCATGCTGCCCCAATCTCTCTTATAAAACCCACTGCTAGAGAAAAGCCAAGTACCAGCTGGGGTCAGTGAGGGTGAAGCAGATTTCATGTAGTGTGGTGGTATACAAAAGCAGCTACTCCTTTTTCTGTAAGGGCTTGGCTTCTACTGGGTGGGTCCTCAGATCTAAAAGTCTACTTCAACTTTGAAGTCATGAGCTGTCCCATGGGTCAGGCTAAACTTTGATGTCCTGTCACTTGAACTGTGTCAGCAGGAAGCAACCTTTTTCAAGAAGGAGCCCCTGGGGGTATACATCAGTGGCAGTCTGTGTTTACTTGTTGCAAGAATAAACTCATGTTGATTCAGGTCAGCTCAGCAAATACTGTCTGTGTTCCTATTACGTGGCCAGCATTGTGCTGTACACTTGGGGAATGCAAGGGGCAACTCAAACATGATCCTTTCACTCAAGAAAGTTTTATTATGCGGAGCAGGAAAATTTCAGTGCAAGGAGGTAATCCAATGGCAGAGATAATCAAAGAATACTATGGAAACCCCCCTGCCTACTATCTGATAATTCATTGTTAAAAAAGAAGTGAGCTGGTTATTTCACTATACACATATTTCACTATACACATATATTTCACTATACACATAGACACACAGAGTTGTTTAACTAAATATTTTGGCTACACGACTGACCTGTTGCACTGGCATCTCCTTAGATAGATGTAGGAAGAATTAGAAATGGTAAGTGAAAATGGAGATTCAGCTGTGTACCTCAATATACCAAGAATGCTGCTGATTGCTAATTTTACTGGCAATGTTTTTGGCCAATTTAACTTTTCTGTTGAAGAAAACTTATTTGATGAGACAGCTATTGCTTTTATTTCCACACCTGTGGGCAATGGTAAGGGCTAGTCTTTTTCAGACTTTGATGTGAGTATTCATTGCAGTCACTATGAGTCCGATCCAACTCAAGGACACCTAACAATAACAACAACAACAATAACAACAACAACAACATTCATCACACTCCAGCCTCCATTGTTCACTAATTTGGAGTAAAGTTTAAATCCTCAGATATAACAGAAACAACATAGGGTGGAGGTGGCTGTCTTCTTAGAACCTTTTGGAGGAGAGAAGGGCTGGGGTGGGAGTATGGATCTGCAGAGGTTGAAGAAGGATAGAGGAGACCTGCAGTTTTTAGGACATTGTACCCTCTTTTTTCTCTCCCTCAAGCATCCTAAAGACAGTGTTGTAGTTTCAGAGCTGTTTTTTTTTTTTTTTTCCTCTGCTTTGCTTGGCTTTGTAATTTGGGCCAATATGTCTGGGTTGTCAAAAACCACATCATCTTTTTTTAGTCTTTCCATTTTTACCTTTGGCTTCCTCACCAGCCAAAACCCTTCTCATGCTAATTCTATTGATTCCCTCCGTTTCTGATTTGGAGAAAAGCACCTGGAAATTCATTCTGTATAATGTGCGTAGCATGTGTCTGAAGAGACTTTTCTATAAAATTGAGGATTTTGAATGCATTGGTAAAGGATATTTTTCTTTAAATTTCTTTTCTGGGTCTTAGCTAATGATGCCTTAGAAATTGGCTTGGTACAAAATTTATTGAGCAGTCCAGAAAACCTATAATTTAATCTAATAAAGATTTAATTATGGTGAGAAATAATGAGGTCTAAAGATCCCACTGGAGTGTTCGCTGGGTTAAGTTGCTCCCGTGACACATTTCTTAGCACTGGCATAAAATAAAAGTCACAGGAGACTCTGTGTGTGTTCTTCTTTGGAAGAAAATGAGGGTATCTGCCGTGGGCTTATGTTTGCTTCAGTACTGCTTAAAGCATTTATATAACAATTGATCTATGTTTGTACACTCTTTGGAAGGGGATCTTGAGTGCTATACCCTTTAAAGGGATAGTCATAGAACAGGACCTAATTATGGCTCAGCTAAATTATTCATCTACTGCCTACCATTTATTGAATGCACTACAGGGGATTTCAGGCAGTACAGCCTAAGGCAGTTGCTGCCTACTTTGCTTGATATTCTTAGTTCAAAGTTTCAAAAAATATAATTATTAATATATGTTACATAAAAAGTAAGGGAGAGAGAAGGTAGCTTAGAAATAACCTCTGGTTAGGTGTAAGGAAAACACTGCTTACTTATGCATTTCTAGGAAAGATAGCCATTAGAGACTAAGGTTTTTTTTCTTTCCCCATAAAATAAGCATTAATTTTATTTAGCTTAGAGAGCCTGGTTTTCACTGGACAATGGATATCCTTTTCTTTCCAGTGAACATCTATAGTTCTCAAGGAACACAACACCAGAAAAGATAGCCATGAGTGACTTTCATTGTCCGTGTGGTTGATTGATGTATTATGGTGTTATGCTGGCAAAATCACTCACAAAACATTTATTCTCAAAATGTGATATATTTGTGATGAAGTGATTAGTCTTCTAAGCCAAGGTTGGTCCACTGCTGTTTAAAAGACCTGACCAGGAGGAGATCAGTGTCCTGCCTTGGGATGAAACAGCAGCCTGTGCCCCATGGCTGGCTGAAGCCCTCACTGCTTCTTTTCTTTCCTTTCCAGATTTAAGAACATTCTTGTGTTTCACAAACCATGGGAGCAGTCCCTCTTCTTGCTTATTCATTCTGCCTCTGTCAGAGCAACAATTGGCATAGGTAATATGCTCAATCATTTGGTTCTCTAAGTGGGTTCACTGAGGCATTTGAAGAACCTTTTCTAACCTCTGCTTTCTTCTTCTTCTCAGCCTACCTTTAGAATACTGATTTCAAACAAAAGCCCTGTAGAGAAATTAAACATATATATATATGATCTATTCAAACTAGTTTTTATAAGGCATTATTATTTGCATATTCTTAAAATATATTGTATATTATACCTTACTTAGTCCCAACTCCATTTTTGAGAGAATCCAGGTGAGAAGAATTAACACCAGGGAGATTAGATAGATTCAGAAAATGATGAGCACCTAAGACTAGAAACTGTGACCTCCCAGTTGAGAACTTTTTTTTTTATGAAACTAGAGTTTTGCAGCACTGGAGGTGCTTACTTGTTTATGCCAGGAGATTTGGAAAACAGCTACCTGGCCAACTGACTGGAAGAGATCCATATTTACACCTATTCCCAAGAAAGGGAGTCCAATTGGTTGTGGAAATTATCGAACAATTTCACTAGTATCACACACAAGCAAAATTTTGCTAAAGATCATTCAAAAGCAACTGCAGCAGTATATAGACAGGGAACTGCCGGAAAACAAATCAGATTCAGAAGATGATGTGGTAGCAGGGATATCATTGCTGATGTCAGATAGATATTAGCCAAAAGCTGAGAATACCAGAAAGATGTCTATCTATATTTTATTGACTGTGCAAAAGCATTTGACTGTGTGAATCACAACAGATTATGGATAGCATTGTGAAGAACTGGAATAGCAGAGGACTTAATTGCACTCATAGGGAATCTGCACATGAACCAGGAGGCAGTCATTCAAAAAGAACAAGAAAACACTGCCCGGCTTAAAGTTGAGAAAGGTGTCTGTCAGGGCTATATCCTTTCACCATACCTCTTCAATCTCTATGCTAAGCAAATAATCTGAGAAACTGGACTTTATGAAGAAGAATGCAGCATCTTGATTGGAAGAAAACTCATTAACAACCTGCATTATGCAGATGACAAAGTGAAAGTGCAGAGGATTTGAAACACTTACTAATGAAGACCAGTACTGATGAAAATCAAAGAACACAGTCTTCAGTATGGATTGTGCCTCAATATCAGTAAAATAGAAATCCTTACAACTAGGTCAGTACGCAGCTTCCTAACAATTGGAGAAAAGATTGATGTCCAAGATTTTGATTTACCTGATTATACAATCAATATCCACAGAAGTCAAGAAGTCAAAAGATGCATTGTACTATGAAAACTGTTGAAAAAACCTCTTTAAAGTACTGAAAAGTAAAGATGCCACATTGAAGACGAAGGTGCACCTGACTCATACCATGGTATTTTCAGTCACATCATATGGTTATAAAAGCTGGACATTGAACAAAGGAGACAGGAGAAAAATTAGTGCTTTTGAATTATGGTGCTGGAGATGGATATTGAATATACCATGGACTGCCAAAAGGACCAGCAGATCTGTCTCAGAAAAAGTGCAACTAGGAAGCTAGGATGGCTAGACTGTGTCTTGTGTATTATGGATATGTTGCCAGGAGGCACAGATCCATGGAGAAAGGTGTCATGTTTGTGACAGTGGCAGGTCAATGAAAAAATGGAAGACCCTCAACTAGATGAATTGGCACAATGGCTTCAACGATGGGCTTAATCATAAAAAAAGATTCTCTGCCTGGCAAAGAATTAGGGAGTTTCATTCTATTGTACATAGGGTTGATATGAGTCAGGTCCAACTCAATGGCACCTAACAATAATAATAACAAAGAGTTTCTCCATGGGTATAGATTTTAGGGAGGGTATGGACTCAGCATTAAACATCCGTGAGTCATAAGATGAGACTGTTGGAACTATTTCAAGTTATTTTTTAAAACTTCCAAATACATAAAAGAAGAAAGCATCTGTTTGGCTCTGGTCTTTAAAACCTATCTAACATCAGTACATTTTCCCTGTCTATACATGCAAGATGGACACAGATTACAATGTATTAATTTAATTTTATAGTTATTTTCTATTTATAGTGATATAAAGTTTTATGTCTATTAAAAACTATTTTATTATCTGGAAAATATACACAAATGATATAATATTTAAAAAAATGGGGAAAAAAGCTATACCCTTGTCTTTTAACCTCCTAAATTTTTTACAATGACACTATGTTCAATAGTTTCTTACTGGTATTTCCAGGGCTTTGTTATGTTCATAGAAAAATGTAGGTATGTATGTGTTTGTATTTATATAGAGAGTTTTTTAAAAAACTAAATGATAGTATATAAATCATGTTGCTCTGTCCATGGCTTTTTTTCCTATTAAATATGTATCAGAGGGTCCCAGATATGACAACACTTTTGAAGCTGGCTCGACTGATCAACTGCTTACACCATGCATTCTCTCTCTCCTATTCCCTGTAAGTGAAAAGAAAACTTGTTGGTGAAAACTTTGTTCCAAAAATAAAGAATGATTAAATGGAGTCTAATATGAATTTTGCCTCCATATTTTTTCTTTTGCTCTTTTTTTTCTTTTTTCCCTGTACTTTCCTTAAAGCAGTGCAAGGAACAGACTCTTTCCTACCCTTCAGAAAGGAGATTTACAAGGAGAGAATAATGTTAACGAACCTTTTTGTCCTCTAATGGTTTCTAGTCTGCAGCCATAGTACACTGGCATCCTATCCCACCTGATCTTGGAAGTTAAGCAGGGTCAGCCTGGGTAGTGCTTGGATGGGAGACCACCTGGGAATACTAAGTGTTGCAGGCTAGGGAGAAGGACCTGGAAGCCCACTCCTAAAACAGTCAGCCATTGAAAGCCCTATGAATAGCAGAGAAGTACTGACAATATTGACAGGCATGGTACAGTGTCAGGGAGTGTTTCATTCTATTGTACATAGGGTCACTGATTGGATGGAACCTAACAAAAAGAACAATGGTTTATAAGAACCTGAAGCATGAACCAAACTAACAAAAGGGAGAAATGGTTTTTCCTAATCCCTTCTTTCCAGAAAGCAAAGGTAGATTTAACAAAAAGTTGTCAACAGTCTGATTTGCTAAGGTCCATGAAAACCAGTCAACAAATTGCAGCCACTTAGGAAAATTGTTCTCTTCAAGACATAAACAGTCAACCTGATATTACCTTTGGACTTACCTGCTTTTGTCTTTAACTGATAGGCATGATTCTTTTTTTTCCCCCATTGGTATGTCTTCATTGAAAATATATTTTGCTAGGACTTAAACATTGCAGCCACTTAGGAAAATTGTTCTCTTCAAGACATAAGCAGTCAACCTGATATAACCTTTGGATTTACCTGCTTTTGTCTTTAACTGATAGGCATGATTCTTTTTTCCCCCCATTGGTATGTCTTCATTGAAAATATATTTTGCTAGGACATAAACGTTTTTCTTTTAACTAGCTCAGAGGTTAATTTCTATGAACTTGAGCATACTTTGCTTCTAATGGGTATATTGGGAGAAGGATGTGGTAATCCACTCCTGAAGCAATCTTGAAAACAATCTGCCGTTGAAAACCCTATGAATGGCAGAGAAACACTGACATAGTGCTGGGCATGGCACAGTATTGAGGAGTGTTTTGTTCTGTTGCTATAGGGTCTCTATGAGTTGGACTCAACAGCACCTAACAACAACAACAACAACAACAACAACAACAACAGGTATATTTTCAAAAATACCAGATTAGGGCTGGGAGTATAGCTCAGTGGTAGAATATGTTCTTTGAAAGTCTGTTGCCTTGGGTTCAATTTCCAGCTCCAAACAACCAAATAACAATAACAACAAAAATGTCAGTTTAACTGTGGTCTGGGCTGACTGGCTCAGTTCTTTAATGTGTGTAGCCAACGTCAGGAGTTAATATTCTTGTGGAACAGAGGAAAAGCTGTTTCCTGCTCCAGATGATGTCATGTATCTCAGGAAGGCTGAAGGGTTTGCCCCAGCCATTCATTAGAGGTTAACACAGGTGATCTAAGATACACACTTGCCCACCATGGGGAGGAAGAATCCAACTGAGGGGACTTGTAATTAATTAATTGTTAAGTAGCTTCCTAAAAGTTATATAGTGTTCTACTGACCCCGACAGCCATGATGACAACACAATAGAATGATAATTGGTTATTATTATTATCATCATCTCTATTTTATCAAGAATCTAGAGCTCAGAGAAGTTCATCCAATTGAACCACATTCATATATGTACTTAAAGCAGGCATACTAACTCAAATCAGGGTCTTTGATTCCAAATCATAGCTCAGTAACCTCACTGTCATGTAGGTGAACAACTGTAATTCTTTTTTCCCCTTTTTCTTTTCTTCTTTCCTTTCCTTTCCTCAATCTTCCTTCCTTCCTTCCTTCCTTTCTCTCTCTCTCTCTCTCTCTCTTTCTTTCTTTCTTTCTTTCTTTCTTTCTTCCTTTCTTCTTCCTTCCTTCCTTCCTTCTTCCCTCCCTCCCTCTCTCTCTTTTTCTTTCTTCATTTTTTTCTGACAGAGTCTTATTATGTAGCTCAGGTTGGTCTTGAACTCATGGTCCTCCTGCCTCAGCCTCCTGAGTGCTGGGATTACAGGCATGAACCACCATGTCTGGTAAAGTTATGTTTCCTAAATCACCTACTAGCCAACACTTATTCCTGCTAACATCTGTGTTCTTTAATATTATGATCCCGTGTGAAAAACTTATGTGGGGATCAGTTTTATATAAATTATGCAATAGGTTTTATTTACTTAAATAGCAAACTTATGCATTGCATATGTGTATTGAATTATCACACTGTAGCTCATAAATATGAAAAAATATTATGTCAATTACAAAAGACACCCCAAATGATAATACACTGGTCACATTGCTCTACTTACCTGTTTTTTCCAACTAAGTGCATTTCTGGGAGATCTAGATATGGTAAAAATGTTGCAGCCAGCGCATGAATGACTGAAGGTCATGTAAGTCACATCTGAGCAGGAGCAGGAGCACGGAAAAAAAACCCTGTCCCAAGAAGACTGAGGGCTGCTGAGGGTTTGATGCTATGCTTTGGTGTTTCAAAAAGGGGCAAACAAGGTTTTCATTTGTGCTCAGCTGTTGGAGCTGAGTCAGTTGTTTCCAGAGAAAGGATTACAATGCTGCAAGTTCACATGCTTTAAGAAAATGCCAAAGCACAACAATGAGAAGTGGTGATTACATTCTCCATAGACAATGTAGGGAAAAATTGGGAGGAAATTGGCAAAAACTCCCAAACTGTGAAAATGGTGTTTGAATGTCTGGTTTGTAAGTTAGAAATCTAGGGAAAATGAAAGTAACTTGGTTACATGTTTGTACAAAACCCTTCCTGATTGGACAATTGGACTGAAAGCTGATTGGCTCAGGCCATTCCATGGGCGAACTATATAAAGAGCTGCGCTGCGGCAGCTCGACCTTTTTTGGCACAGCCTTTCTGGCAGCCCTTTCTGCGCCTTCTCGCCTGTTCCTGCCCAGACCACAGATGAGGACGCGCCTCTGCCGCTGCTCTCCCCCGAACCTTTGATGAGGAAAAAACTCTCTCCCGTCGCAATCCTCAAGAAAGAAAAGAACCTGCTCTCTGTCTGATCACCGAGGAAGCAACAGCTGTCTCCTCCTGACCACCGAGATGACCACACAGGTGTTTGCCCCTGGAAGGCAAAAGTGCCTGAGGCTTTTCCTTTCTCCCGTCTCCTCCGGGGTCCCGAGGGCCGCAGGAGTCTGCACCCCTCACCTGAGGGTCTTGAGTGAATTGTGTTTAGTATCTGTGTGTGCGGCGGCACAGCCCGTCTGAACCTCCAGGCTAGACCGGGAGGCGCGTGCCCCACATAGATTTGGCACCCGAACGTGGGGCCCAACATAGTTGGTGCCTGAACAGGGACCCAACATAGTTGGCACCTGAACAGGGACCTCACATAGAAGTGGGGGACCCACATGGAATATGAATGAAGACCCTCATCCCAAGAGGGGACCCCGGAAAAGGAGAAACCCCATCCCGAACGGGGAACAGAAAGGAAAAGCAGAAAACCCTCTCCCGAGAAGGGTGCTTGGAGGAGGAGTAAAAACAGCTGTGCTTCACAGAAAGCCAAACAGGAGGCCGAGGCTGTGAGGACAACGAGCAGGGACTCTGATCTACGGACGGAAGGTCAACGGGTCCGTCCGCAGCAACAGAAGTAAGTGCCATTTTGGGAGAGCACGTGGTCAGGCATAGGTGTATGCAGCCCTAAGCAGGGATCCTAAGTCTGGGGACCAGTCTGCGCAGACGCATAGGGGAGGCATACACTTAGGAAAGACCACCAGAGAGACACAGGAGAGCATAAAGAATGGAACCTCCTGGCAACAGGAAGATATAGAAAAGTGAAAAGTGACTTGCAGGGCCAGAGCCTAACATAAAAAGGAGGCCAAGAACTTCTGTTAGAAAGGGCCCAAGAAAGATCTGTGAAGGGGCCAAAGGACTCTAAGGAAAGGCAAGAAAAGGGCCTGCTGAAGAAGGGAGGAAAATAGAAATCAAGAACCGTAGTGTACCTCCCATGAGTTAAAGAAAAGCGGTAGCCATGGGAAGTAGCAAAAGTAAAATATCGAAGGAGAAATGGAAAAGCCTAAAAGCCCAATTAAAACAGGGAGCGCAGAAGGATAAACAAAAAGGAAGCACAAAAGTTTTGGGAAGAGGCACTAGCAATAGCACTGTGGCTAGCCGCAGAGGATTTAGAGAAAATGGAGGTATGGGAAGAGGTTAATGAAGCAGCTAGAGCAGCTGTGTGCAGAGGAAATAATGTGTCACCGGCATTATTTAAAGGGCTCACGGCACTTAGATGGAGCCATGAAAAACGGCAGGAAAGTGCCAATGAGAGACACGTGGCACAGGCCAACATGGCGCTGGATACAACGGAGGTACTTCAGGAGCTGAAGGAAGTTATTATTAAAATGAGGGAGGCGGGACCCCCGAGAAGGGAGGGGCTTCCATCTAGAGCTGGACCCTGGAAGGAGGAACTTCCGGATGAAGTCAGACCTCAAGGGGAGGGGCTTAGGACGGAAGCCAGATCCAAAGGAGGGGGACTTCCCCTGGCACCGGAAATGAGGGAGGAGCTTCTGGTGGAAGCACACCCCCAGGAAGTACGCTCAAGGGGCGTGCTCTATCCGAGCCAAGGTCAACTTGCCCTGGCAAGCACAT
>VMDO01027587.1:0-25048 GCA_007922755.1 Pedetes capensis | reverse complement strand
CCTTCCTTCCTTCCTTTCTTTCCTTCTTTCTTTCTTTTTCTTCTTTCTTTCTTCAGTACTGGGGGGCTGAACCCAGAGCCTTGTGCATACTTTGCCACTGCTCTACCACTGAGCTGCACCCGCAGAACCGTTTTAGAATTTTTAATTTTGAGACAGAGTCTTGCTACGTTACACAGTCTCCCTCTGGCATCAAACGTTTGTGCCTCCTGCCTCTGCCTCCCAAGTCGCCGGGATTACAAGCATGCGGCCACATGCCCAGCATAAGTTATTTCTTTTAAAATGTAATTCACATGCCATAAAAATCCCCCTTTAGGGTATACAATTCAGTAGTTTTGATATATTCACCAGGCTGTGCAACCATCACCACGGTCTAATTTCACAACATTTTTTGTCCCCCCCCCCAAAGAAATCCTGTACTTATTGGGAGTCACACCCCAACTTCCAACCCCCTGGCCGTAAGCAATCACAAATCTAAGTTTCATTTTTATTGATTTGCCAGAATAGGCTATTCTATATATATATATGGAATTGTAAAACATGTGGCTGTTAGTGCCTTTTTGTTTTTTCAATATTGCGAGGTTGAACGCAGGGCCTTGAGCATGCTAGGCAAATGCTTTACCACTGCACTACCTCTCCAGCCTTGATCTCCTACCACCATCTTTCCGACACTTATCTACCTCGCAAGCACATAGCCATACTTCACTCCTTTTTATGGCTGAATCATATTACACTGTATCGCTTTTATTTATCTGTTCCTCAGCTGATGAGCGTTTGGGTTCCCCACTTTTCAGCTCTTATAAATAATGCTTTTATGAATATTTGTGGACAAGTTTTTGTGCGGATGCGTGTTTTCCGTTCTCTTCCGTGTATACCCGGCAATGGAACAGCTGGTAATTCTGTTGCCCTTTTTTTTGGGGGGGGGCAGTCCTAGGGAGCTGAACTCAGGGTCTGGTGCATGCTAGGCAAGCACTCTACCCCTGAGCTGCACCCCCAGCATCTGTTTTTTGTTTTTGTTTTGTTTTCGGTACTTAGGGGTTGAATCCAGGACCTTGCACATACTTTGCACGCAGTCTACCTCTGGGCTGCACTACCAGCCCATTTTTTACTTTGTAACTTTGAGTCAGGGTCTCCCTAAATTATTCAGACTGCCTCTGGCCTCGAACCCATGATTCTCCTGGCTCCGCCTCCCAAGTCACTGGGATTACAGGTGTGTGCTATGGTGCTTGGCTTTTCTTTCTTTTCTTTTCTTTTCTTTCCTTCCTTCCTTCCCTTCTCTTTCCTTCCTTCCGTCCTTCCTTCTTCCTTTCCTTCCTCCCTCCCATCTTCCCTCCCTCTCTCCCTCTCTCTTTCTCTCTCTCTCTCTCTTTTTTTTTTTTTTTTGTACTAGAGGCCTGACCCCAGGGCCTCTCACATCCTTTGCAAGCGCTCTGAGCGGCACCCCCAGCCCATTTTCTAGTTTTTATCTCGAAACAAGGTCTTGCCAAGTTTCCCAGGCCACCTCTGGCCTTGAACTCACGATCCTCCTGCCTCTGCCTCCCGAGTCCCTGGGAGTTGCTGGGAGTCACTGAGATTACAGGCACGTGGCACTGTGCCCAGCTCTTTTACATATTAACCATTTGTAGATTGCCTCTGGAGAAACAACCTCACCCACTAGAGCGCTCAGTGGGGTTTGAACATTGAGAACCACAGACACCTGCCGCATAAAACGGACCCCACATGAATAAGACCCTCCACTGTCCAAAGCCCCCAAACGCAATACCTTTCCCCTACTGAAGCAAAGCGCGGATGAGCAGCGTCAGGACGCCTTCCTCTGTCGCCTCCCTCCGCCGCCTCTCGTTCTGGAGCGCGGCTTCCCTTGGCGGTGGCAGCTGTGACCGCACCTCCTCTCCGCTGGCAGAGGGAACTCGGGCCACTTCTAGGTTTTTTTTACCAGGTCCATTTCCCCCAAACGCCACAGTCCTAGGGACCCACGGGCTGATGCCAGCCCCAGGAACACACCCACGCAATGTAACAAACGCCGGCGAGCCGCGCGCCCAGCACTGCGGCGGAAAACCGCGCAACTCGCTCGGAAACTGAGACCAGCGCACGCCGCAGTGGTTGGCCGTGGCTTGCAATGACAGGCGCGGGCTGGAGGAAGGCCGATGGGACCCAGGAGGGACAAGTGGAAGCGTGTGTCAGCTGCTCCAGGAGTTGGAGAACCCATGACCCGTGGTTCAAACTCTATGGAGGGGGGAACTGCCCAATGAGCAGCAAATGGTGTCCCCCGCTTCCCACAGCCCTCAGGCTCACAGCGTCCTCTCAGAGAGCGGCGCTGGGGACACTTGTCATCGTGGGGAAGATAAAGGTTTCAGTGAGGTCAATTCCAGGCTCCAGAACCTACCTCTACCCCTCCAGTCACTCCACTGCAGCCTGGTATTTTTCTTTTGTACTCAAAAGGGTTTTTTTTCTTTTCTTTTCTTTTCTTTTCTTTTTTTTTTTTTTTGTGGTACTGGGCGTTGAACCCAGGGCCTCGCCCCTGCATGCTCTGCAAGTGCTGGACCACTGAGCTGTATCCCCAGCCCATTTTATTTTTCTACTTTTTTGAGACAGGGTCTGGCTAAGTTACGCAGACTGCCCCTGGTCTCAAACTTGCGATCCTTCTGCCTCCATCTCCCCAGCTGCTAGGATTACAGGCGTGTGCCACCTCACCGGGTATACTCAAAAGGTTTTGCTCACTCGCTCTCTCTTTCTTTCTCTCCCTCCCTCCTTCCCCACCCCAAGGTTGAACCTAGGGCCTCACGCATTGTAGGCAAGTGCTCTACCCCAGCCCCCTTCTTATTTCCTCATTTTGTCATAGGGTCTCACTAAGTTATGCGGGCTGCCTCTGGCCTCAAACTCGAGATCCTCCTGCCTCTGCCTCCCGAGTTGCTGGGATGGCAGGCCTGCGCCAAGGCTCAAAAGCTCTTGGTTCTTTGTGACAGCAGCTCCTAGTCAGAAGGCCCTGCTCCGAGCAGTGGCCTCAATTCTCTGCATCCCTGGCGTCCTGCCCTGCCTCCCACTGTTCTCCCTCCTCAGCGAGATCTGCAGGGCGCCTTCAGCGCTGCAGTGCAGGCTCAGCAACTGTGAGCGACAGCCGGGCCTCGCCTGGGCCTCAGTGGCCCACTTCCGAGGCCCCTGGTCCACAGGTGTCCTGGCTGGAGGATTCCTGACCCAGCACAGCTGCTGAGGCCCCCCACACCTGTGTCCTCAGAGGCCCGGGGGTGGCGGCACGTCTTTTCCCGCTGGCTTTTGCGTTGCCTAGGATGTGAGGAAGTCGTGTTATTTCTGGGGCAGCAGGAAAGCCGTCCTCTCTGTCACGCTGCCCCTGTGGAGGAGGGAGTCGGGCTCCTCTGGGTTTATTTCCATCCGTGGCTCTTCCCTGCTGAGGATCCCAGTTGGCAGCTCCCCAGAAGCCCAAGCGTCCCCACCGGCCATGTGAGCAGTGCAGGGGTAGGGCCACACATCGGCATCAGAACCAAGTTCTCCAAGATGATGTGGCAGCCAGACTGGCCACGTGGGCTTTTCCGTGGCCCAAGTTTTTCTTTTCTTTTCATTTCTCTTTTCTTTATTTTCTTTTTGTAGATAGAGTCTTGCCATGTTGTTCAGCTAGGCTGGTCTCAAACCCCTGAGCCTCCCAAGTAGCTGGGACTACATGCATGTGCCGTCATACTGGCCAGTTAGGACTTTTTTCCCTCCATACTTGGGGTTTGAACCCAGGGCCTTGTGCATGCTAGCCAAGTGCTCCACCACTGAGCCACACTCCCCGCTTCTTTTTATAAAGTTGTTTTTATCTACAAGGGTCTTGCTAAGTTACGCAGGCTGCCTCTGGCCTCAAACTTGTGATCCTTCAGCGCCAGCCTCCCGAGTCCTGGATGACAAGCATGCACCACGGTGCCTGGCTGGCTAGTTCAGTTCATAACACAAACACTCATGCTGGTCCTGTGCTTTTTTCTATATATGGTCTCACACCTTTTATAGCACTATAGCGTCTTTATCTCTTCTTTTTCTCATTTTTTTCTCTCCCTCCTTTCTCCTTTTTGTGTGGTGCTGGGGATAGAACCCAGAGCCTCATTCACGTGAGGCCCGTGCTCCCTCCCCGAGCGGCACTGCCATTCTTTTCTTTTTTGAAGACAAGCAGTTAAAGTAGGGCTTATGGTGGCCAGGGAGAAATGGGGTTTTAGCCCAAGTGGGTGTCACCATGGGCCCCAGAGTGGGTGGATTTCCTCCAAGACTAGTTCCCCCAGACCTGGAGTGTACGGGTGGGCTAGATGTTTTCAGTGAGGGCGGAACCTTCACGGCCTGCACAGAAGGAGCCCAAGGGGCGTGAGAGCTGCCCAGGGGCTGTGGGAACTTCCCTCCCTCAGACGCAGTGAGTCAGGGATGTGGATCCCAGCGAAGCCATCAGAGACCAGGGCTGCAGGGAGGCCGTCTCAGCCCTGTAGCTCTCGCTTGTCTGTTTGATCCGGGCCATGCAGGCAGATGGGCCTTTGAGAGGGACTGTGTGTTGCTGTGATTGCACTCCAGCCATGACTCTAACGGTGGCTGTGGCCTTGTGTGTGCCGTCTGCTCAGGAGCGAGGCACCTTGGTGCCTTGTGGGGGCATGTAGCTGTCCATGTCTTTTCCCCTATGCTCATTTCCAAGGTCCACTGGGAGCAGTTTGTGTCTACCTGTCACCTTCTCAGATTTGCCTCAGGGCCAAGTGAACCCTCTTGATTTCTGCCACAGGGTGGTCAGCAAAGATCTTAGCCCTGGTGCGGATCTGGGTGACAGAACATGGATCGGGCGCGCCATGGTTTGAATGTGTGTCCCCTCCAAGACCCCCATGGAAATTCAGTTGCCACTGGGATGGTCTTGGGAGGTGGGGCTTTAAGAGGTGCTTAGGTCACGTGGGCCCCCCCTCACTGAGGGGCCATGTCATCACACGGCCCATGGGTTCTTCTCCTCTTGCTCTTTCCCTGCTCTTCTACCCTGCGATGCCTCCCGCCAAGTGATGATGCGGGAAGAAGGCCCTTGCCAGGTGCCAGCCCATCGTGCTTGGACCTCAGCCTCCACATCTGATTTCTGCTCGTTATGAATGATCTGGTCTCTGGTACTCTGTGATGACAGCACAGAATGGACTGAGATGGGCCAGAGGAGCTGGACCTAGCAAGCCCCCCTCTCTTTTTTTTGCTGTACCAGGGGGTTGAACCCAGGCCCTCACACATGATTAGCAAGCGCTCTCCCACTGAGCTGTACCCCCAGTCCCTTTTTTACTTTCTTATCTTGAGACAGGGTCTCACAAAGTTGTGCACACTGCCTGTGGAATTGAACGCAGCTCCTCCTGCCTCTGCCTTCCAAGTCACTGGGGTCCCAGGTGTGCACCGCCCCATCCGGCCCCAGCAAGCCCCTCTGAGATGCACTAGGTAGACAAGTGCAAAGGAGATGGGGGGGATCTGCCCCATGAAAGTCCAGGGTTCCCCCTCACTGCGGTTTCTGGAGCATGTCAGGGCATCCCCCCACCAAAGTGAAAGGCAGGGTCTGCCCCGGCACCCCCCCCCCCCGTCGAAGGAGCAGAGGTTTTGCACCCCACCTTTTTTTGTGTGTGTGTGGTACTGGGGGTTGGACCCAGGGCCTCGTGCTTGCGTGCTCTGCAAGTGCTGGACCACTGAGCTGCACCCCCAGCCCCGTTTTTTTACTTTTGGAGACAGGGTCTCGCTAAGTTACACAGACTGCCTCTGGTCTTGAACTTGCAATCCTCCTGCCTCGCCCTCCCGAGCTGCTGGGATTACAGGTGTGCGTCACTGCGCCCGGCTGCACCCCACCTTTGAGCTTGCTCCTCCAGTCATTGCCAAGGGAGCTGGAGGTTTTGCATGGGAACCAGGGAAAGATAAGGCTCTGCACCAGGTATGGTTCAAGTGCAGGCTGCCTTTCCCCTGGCTTGCCCCAGGGGCCCGAGGAGGACACTGGGTGTGTGTGCCATGTGGCTAGGGAGCCACGGGTGGGGGATGGGAGGAATACCACGCAGGTCTTGGGGATTTGGGAGCAAGTCCTCCTTGTCCTCTGCAAGTGACAGCCCTTCAGGAGAGAAACACAGGGGACGTTGCACTGTGATGGAGCTGCAGAAATTGGCCAGTGGGGTGGGGAGCTCTGGATTGGGTGAGCCCTTTAGCTGCACCCACAGGGAGGCAAGGGGCCAAGCCGTGGTACCCCTGTGCTGGCCAGGTGGGTGCAGGCTTCCCTGGGGTGGGATAGGGAGGGCCTCACCATCCTCCTTGGGCTGTTTCCTATGGCTGAGGGCCAGGCCTGAGAAGCTGCTCAGCTGTGAGTCTGCAGCAGGGTGGGGGCCTCTGGCCTCGCCAGCCCCTTAGCATCCTCTAGGGCACCCATCAGAGCCTGGGTGTGTGGGGACCCCTGAGCCACAAGATCCCTGTCACCAAGAGGGTACGTGCTCAAGCACAAGCTGCAGGAGCAGATGGCTCAGATGCCACCAACACTGTCTGCCACCTTGGATCTATGGCAAGAGGAATATGTCAGGCCTGGTTTCCAGGTGGCTCTGCATACTCTCCTGGTGTTGCCCGGAAGTGGATATCTGTGGCTTTACAGCCGGAGTCAGGGGTCACCCTGAAAGATGGCAAAGGACAGATATTCAAACAAAACTCTGAGGTTTTCACTTTGGACCACTGGGAAGACTAGGGATGTATGGTAATCACGCACAATCGCTAATGGTTTAGCCCAGGGATCAGCAAACTGCGGCCTCCAGGCCACATCTGGTCACTGTCTGGTTTTGTAAGTAAAAAGTTTTAAAGCCGGGTGTGGTGGTACACACCTGTAATCCCAGCGGCTCGGGAAGCAGAGGCAGGAGGATTGCAAGTTTGAGACCAGAGGCAGTCTGCATAATTTAGCAAGACCCTGTCTCAAAAAAAAAAAAAAAAGGGCTGGGGGTGCAGCTCAGTGACCCAGCACTTGCAAAAGCATGCAGGCGCGAGGCCCTGGATTCAACCCCCAGTACCTCACACACAAAAACGTTTTATTGGGGGCTGGGGATGTGGCTTAGTGGCCCTGGGTTCCATGCACCGCCTGGGGGTGGGGTTAACATTGGCACGCAGTGATGCCCATTTGTTTGGGGCGGACTTGCAGAGTTTCGATAGGGAACATGTGGTCCACGAAGCCTAAACTATTTGTAAGTTTGCTAGAAAAGTTTGCCAACTCCTGGGGTGGCTGAAGAGTCAGGGATTGGGAAAGAACAGGGCCGCAAGATGGGGAACAGAAAAATGTGGTAAGGCATTGCGGCCACAGCTCCCAGCATGGTGCACAGTTTGGGGCTCTGGGTCCAGTGTGGCCGAGGAGGCTCTCGATGGTCAGGACACGAGCTGAGGGAGTGGAGGGCAAGCGTTGCTCTGCAGAGCTCACCCTTCCTCTTCCTTAGCTGCTCACTGCGGCTCAGTGAAGCCGAGAATGTGGCCGAGGTGGCAGAGACGGGATTGCTCAGGGCTTGGTACCAACATGCATTTCCCCTCACCAAGACTGACCTGGAACACGCAACTGCCAGAGCCTCTGATCCAGCACATTCTGGGGACCAGGTTAACCGGGGTGCAGGTCGGTGATCTATTATGGAAGAGACAGACCTTGGCTTTCCTTGGTTGTTGTTGTTGTTAGGTGCTGTCAAGTCGTGTCCGACTCATAGCAACCCTTATAGGGTTTTCAATGGCTGATTGTTTCAGGATTGCCTTGGGAGTGGATTACCATGTCCTTCTCCCATTTTTGTGGTGCTGGGAATCGAACTTGGGACCTCAGAGACCACAGAGCGGCGCTCTACCAACTGAGCTAAATCCCAGCCCGGCTTGCCTTGGAGGAGACCCATATTCTGGAGATGGATTTGCCTTCCCTTCTGCTGGGCCATTGCCCTTGCATTTGGTGACCGCCTTGCTCCTCATCCTGGTACAACATTGCTCCTCTTTCTCTCTCTCTCCCTCTCTCTCTCTCCACCAGGAAGGGGGCCATCTCAGAGTCACCTCCCTCCTTCAAAATCACCACTGAGGACACCTTGATCTTGAACTTCTGGCTTCTAGAAGCCAGGCAATAGATTTCTATGGGAGTTTGAACCACCCCATCTGGGCAGCCCAAGGAGATGAACATGGGGTGAAGGTGTCTTTCTTTGTATGAAGGACGGTTTCATTTTGCCATTTAGAGACAGAGTTATTTTATTTTCACAGTGCTGGGGCTTGAACACAGGGCCTCCTGCACGCTGAGCATGCACTCCACTCCTGGGCAGAAGCCCAGCCCTCAGAGCTGTTTTTATTGTATGGGAGTTCAAAAGTGTACACAGGCTAGGCGCAGTGGTGCACACCTGTAGTCCCAGCAGCTCGGGAGGTGGAGGCAGGAGGATTGCAAGTTCGAGACCAGAGGCAGTCTGCATAACTTAGCAAGACCCTGTCTCAAAAAGTAGAAAAATGGGCTGGGCGTACGGCTCAGTGGTCCAGCACTTGCAAAGCATGCAAGCCCCAGGCCCTGGGTTCAACCCCAGTACCACCCCCCCAACACACACACACAAAAATAGTGTACGCAGAGGGGGCAGTGTGAAAACTTGGTAGCCAAAGGGGTGGGCGCTGCCAGTTATTAAGTTCTGATTATTAAGTTATTAAGTTCAGCTCCAACCCATCCTGTCATCTCCTGTGATGCTGGGGTTCTGCTTTGCGCCGTCTCTCTGCTGGGCTCTGACAGTGTGGGACTCTGGATGGAGCAGGTGTGTGGCTGGAGGAGGAACAAGGGTCTCATCTTCCTGTCTGCTTCCTGTGGGTGTCACCCCCCCACGTCTCCCCCCTCGCCTCACAGTAGCACTTCCTTTGTTGGTGGCAGCTGGATCCAGTTTGCAGCTTTTCCAGTGGGTAAACGGGCTCCCTCCGGCCTCTGGAGACACTAGCATCTGTTGGCCACACTCCTCAGAGGTCCTGTTTTAACCTTCTGGGTTTCAATAATCCCAACCCTGAAGGGCCTGCAGCCCTACCACTGTGGTATCCGATCTGTCAGATCCCGGAAGTTAAGCAGGGTCAGGCTTGGTTAGTACTTGGATGGGAGACTGCCTGGGAACACCAGGTGCTATAGGCTTGGGAGACAGACCCGACAACCCACTGCCAAAAGACAATCAGCCATTGAAAACCCTGTGAATAGCAGAGAAGCACTGACAATGGTGTTTTGTCTATTGTACATAGGTTCGCTAGGAGTTAGACACCGACTTGACTCAATGGCACCTAACAATAACAAACCTAGGGGTGCGTGCTGCTTCCTGAAGGGCCCCTCCCTGTCCCTTAGACTTCTCACCTTTTCAGTTCTTCAGTGCTATGCCAGTCTATGTTTCATTGTTGTTGTTGTTGTTAGGTGTTGTCAGATCCAACTCATAGTGACATTATGCACAACAGAAGGAAACACTCCCCGACGCTGTGCCATGTCTGGCACGATGTCACTGCTTCTCTGCTGTTTATAGTGCTTTCAATGGTGAATTGTTTTGGGAGTGGGCTATCAGGTCCTTCTCCCTTTTTTTTTTTTTTTTTTTTTTTTTTGTGGTACTGGGGGTTGAACCCAGGGCCTCGAGCCTGCACGCTTTGCAAGTGCTAGACCACTGAGCTGCACCCCCGAGTCCATTTTTTTACTTTTTGAGACAGGGTCTCGCTAAATTACGCAGACTGCCTCTGGTCTCGAACTTGCGATCTTCTCCCATTTTTGTGATGCTGGGGATCGAACCCAGGGCCTCAGAGTGCACAGAGCAAGCCGGTTTCATTACTATAGTAAAATACCCGAGGCTGGGTAAGTTATAAAGAAGAATTTATTTTGGCTCACATTCTGCAGGTCTGGCCCACATCTGAGGATGGCCTTGTAGCTGTCTGAGTCCTGAGGTGGCACAGGCATCACATGGCACGAGACAGGAAGTGTGTGTGTGCACAGGTGCCTGCATGCGTGTGTCTCCCCTTAGGTCTCTCTCCCTCTTCTCATAAAGCCCCTCAGATTCATCATGGGATCTCCACCCTGATGGCCTTATCAAATCCTAATCACCTCTCAAACCACCTCTGAGGTGGTTTCATGGCGCATGCCTGTAATTCCAGCACTCAGGAGGCTAAGGCAGGAGGATCCTGAGTTTGAGGGCAGCCTGGGCTACATAGTGAGACCCTGTCTCAAAAACAAAAACAAAACAAAACAAAACAAAAACAATAGGAATGTAGTGGTGAAGACACGGACTTCAGAGCCAAATTGCCCTGGGTTAGACCGCTGCCCCACCCACCAGCTAGCTGTGCCAGTTCCTCCATTTGTTGAATGCATATACTACCCTATCTCAGAGGGACAGTGAGAGAATTCAATGGTTCTGTACATGTGAAGCAAAGAAATGTGCCTGTCTGGGGGAAGCATCTCCCTAAGTATGGCTATGTTGTTGTTGTTAGGAGCCATCAAGATGGTATCCGACTCATAGCAACCCTACGTACAACAGGCAAAACACTTTATCAGCGCTTCTCTGCTTTTGGTAGGCTTTGCAATGGCAGATTGATTTCTGGGAGTGGGTTGTTGGGTCCGTCTCCCAAGCCTACAGCACCTGGTGTTCCCAGGCGGTCTCCCATCCAAGTACTAACCAGGCCCGACCCTGCTTAGCTTCCAAGATCTGACGGGATCGGATGCCACAGGGCTACAACTGCAGGCAAGTATGGCCGTAGCTATTCTTTGCTTCACTCTAAGGACAGGGCTCATTCCCTGGAGGGGAGTTGAATCAGGACATGTGTAGCTCATGCAGATTGTATTGAATGCACCTGGAAATAAGTGGTGAAAGAACTATCTCCACGTTGCTGAGATCTTGCTGGTGGCTGTGCCCTGGAGCGGGTGGGAGAGGTCCCTCTGGGATGCAGCTGCGGAAGGCGAGCCCAGGGCCAGGCGCTTGCCAGCTGAGTGGCAGTCTATGGCTCGCAGACCACAGTCCCCACACGTATGGCCTCAGTGTATGCTAACTGCCCCCTTGGAGGGACACCCGGCTGTGCTGGACTCCAAGAGACGGGGGCTCCAAAACAGCACCTTCCGGAGAGATGTTCAGGGACAACGAGTCACGTGTGACTTTTGCCTGACACTTCAGAGTATTATTTGGGTGTCTCCACGTGCACAGAAGTGACCCTGAGCAGTAAAGTATCCACACAGCAGGCCTGGGCTGCCCAAACCTTGCGGGCTCCACAATGAGGCGTGGCTCCCATCTGGCCCCTGGGAGCTTCGCTCTGAGCCCAGGAATGTCCTGCCTGACGAGTGTTTTGTTCACCAGGGGTCCTGGGCCACTCAAGATAGTTATGTTAGCAAGGTGATGTGCTGGGGATTGAACCCAGGGCCTCATGCATGCTAGGCAATTACTCTACCCCTGCGCCACACCCCAGCCCAGCGTTGTGATTTATGGTGGATGTCTGTGTTTGTGCACTTGGAGCCCCGGGCTGTGCTGTATCAGCTCGTCCTCTACCGGGGCTGGGGACGAAATATCTATGGTCTGGCATGCAGAGCAACATGCCTACACGAGGGACCCTCAGTATCTCCGTGGTTGGCAATATTCTGCATGGGTTGTCACGTTGCTGTAGACTGACTGTGTGTGTCTCCCTGGACTCCCTATGTTGAGACTCTGATTCCCACTATGATGGTGTTTAGAGGTAGGGCCATCGGGAGGTGATTAGGTCCTGAGAGGGGAGCCCTGTGATGAGATTGTTGTTGTTGCTGTTAGGTGTCATCAAGTCGGTATCCGACTCATAGTGACCCTACGTACAACAGACAAAACACTTTATAAGTGCTTCTCTGCTGTTCACAGGGTTTTCAATGGCGGATTATTTTTTGGGAGTGGGTTGCCCAGTCCGTCTCCCAATGTGATGAGATTAGTGACCTTATAAGAAGGGACGGGAGTGGGTATGATTTTGTCTCGGCTCTCTGTGAAGGCACAGCAAGAAGAGGCCATCTACAAATGGGGAAGAGGCAGGCCCTCACCAAGTCTGGTCATGCACTTTGATCTTGGACTTCCGCCTCCAGAACTTCGGGAAATAGATGTTTGTTGTTTAAGCTGCCTGGTCGGTGGTAGTTTTGTAACAGCAGCTCACACTGACCCTGACGCACACATTCTTGCTGGGAGAATGGAATGCCGTCCAAGCCACGTCCATGGAAGAGAGCCGGAAGCTTGGTCCTGCTCCTGCCTCCACGGAGCCCCTGAGCCGTTTTCTTTTCCTGATCTTAGTCCGTATCTTTTTCTAGAATAAATCTGAACAAGGAGTAAGCAATTTTTCTGAGGTCTGTTAGTCCTTCTAGTAAGTCATCAAACCTGGGACCCCAGACATAGATCTCCTCCCCTTTTATCTGGTCACCCAGAAAATCCTCCCAGCTCTGCAGCTGAACCTAGGACGAGTGTCAGAAATCCACCACCATGACCAAGGTGCATGTGTGAAGGTTCCAGCTCCCACGTGGGTCCTTGTGGTGAGGACCTCCGGCCTGAAGACACACTCTGCCTAGGCCTCAGTGAGGGGAGCAGTGGAATGGGGCAGCCTGGGGCTTAAGTTGAAACCCCAGCCACGAGGACTTATGCTTTTGCATTCTTCTAAAGAACTGCGCTGTCTCCATGTGGAATTGGGCTCAGGTGTGCCTGACTCACGCCATGGTATTTTCAGTCACATCATATGGTTGTGAAAGCTGGACATTGAACAAGAGAGACAAAAAAAGAATTGATGCTTTTGAATTGTGGTGCTGGAGACGTCTACTGAATATACCATGGACTGCCAAAAGAACCAACAGATCTGTCCTAGAAGAAGTGCGACCAGAGTGCTCCTTGGAAGCAAGGATGGCCAGACTTCGTCTTACATATTTCAGACATGTAGTCAGGAGAGATCAATCCCTGGAGAAGGACATCATGTTTGAGAGAGTGGCAGGTCAATGCAAAAAGAGGAAAACCCTCCACCAGATGGATTGACACAGTGTCTGCAACAAAATAAACATAAATAAGATCGTGTGCCTGGCACAGAATCTTGAAGTGTTTCGATCTGCTGTACATAGGGTTGTTATGAGTCGGACTCGACTACATGACACCTAACAACAACAACAACAAACAACAACCACCACTAATCCTAGTGCCCAGCCTCCCTAGCTTTTGGGCAGGGCTGATCAAGAGAGGAGTCCATAGCTTCAGGGAAAATCCTGTCCTTGGCAAAGGCCAAATCGTACCCTGGAGCTTTTCCCATTTAAATTCCCAGTTTGGTCTGGGGGTGCAGCTCCATGGTAGAGTGCCTGCAAGGCTTAGCACGTGCAAGGCTCCCAACACGGATGGAAAAAAAATCCAGGTTTGCTGAGCATGTGGAGAATCTGAGTCAGAAGGAAAACAGACACACAAGCAAAATAAGCCCCATTCTAGCAGCCTTCTTGGGCCCAGCACTGCAGCAGACATTGTCCCTAGAGACCAACTCCCATGTACCCAAGCCTGAGCCCGCTCCGGCCTCAAGGCCCTGTCCCTGCTCCATGCGTTCTGAGCTCCGTGACGAGGCTTGACTTGTCCTAAGGAGAAATTCTTCCCTCACTTGCGTTTTTCTTTTGTTTTCCCCAAAACCCTTCCTTGTTCCACGGGACATGATGCTCTCTGCCGCGTCACACCCTTCAACATCAGCGGAGGGCAGGAAAAGCCAGTTGCCTCCCGCACGGGCTCAAGGCTTGTGGGAAGCCGGAAACATCGTCCTTCCACGTGGCCCTTGAGCCCCAAATGCCTGTCTTTACAGCAGTCCTCAAAAGGCTTCTTGGTGAGAGCTGGAGGTGCAAGGAGGTGATCACTCAGTGCCCCTCTTCCACGGCCACCTGAACACAGCCGTAGGACCTGTGGGGGTCTCCGTGCCGGCAGCGGGAGCCTCAGACCTCTGGATCGTCAGATCTAGGGGCTCCACTAGCCGCTGTGTGCTTAGCGCTCCTGCTTAAGGTGAACAGTGGCCTTGCAGCTCAGGCTAGCTGGGGTGGAGGCGACAACAGGTCCTGGCCTTTGGGCACAAGGGCTTCTGCCTCTGGGCAGTGGGGCTCGAGCAGCACTCGACTCCAGGGGACTCCAGGGGACTCCAGGGGACTCCAGGGATTGCCAGATGGGGGCTGGGAAGCCAGGCACTGGAATAGGTGCTCCGCCAGATTTGAGGGGAAGGGAGCAGGAGTCTGCTCAACCATGCAGGAAAATAGCCACCGCCCCTCACCCACTAAGTGATGTCTCTGTGTGTGTGTCTCTCTGTCTCTCTCTGTCTCTCTCTGTCTCTCTCTGTCTCTCTCTGTCTCTCCTGTTCCTTTGCATGTGCTCATCCCTCTGCCTAGGGGGCTGTTCTTTGAGTTCTTGAGTAGGACCTGTGTTCTTGGCCTATTAACCCTCTGCTCACCCCTCCAGTCTGCTCAGGTGCCACCTCCTCTGGGCAGCCCTCCTTCCAGGCTGGCTCTGGGTCTCCCTCCCTGTCCTTACCCCTCCTCCTTTCTCAGCCTCCTTCCATGCAGTCCCCATTTATTTTATTTCTCCTTTCACAGCCCTTTCCAATTTATCTTCCTGGCTGTGTTTTATGGGTGTTCATTAAGCCACCTTAGATCCCATCTGGAAGGATGTGGGAGGGGCAGGCGCGCTTGTGTTTGGTAGGAGACCCTGTAGCCCCACCGCCCTACCGCCTGGCAGGTCTCTCAACTGGCTCGCAGGCGCAGGCTCCGTGTGCCCCTGGCTGCTGCAGGTTTGGGGAGGGGCAGTGGAGGAGGGGGAGCAGGCGCCCCAGGAGCGCATCTCCTCCAGCTGCTGCGGGAAATGTCTGACAGTAAAGACGCCTTTTATACGAGGCGTGCCGTGATTCTGAAACGAGATCCACGCCTTAGCTGGGCTCACGCGTGTGGCACACCTGGGGACTATCCAAAAGAAAGCTGTGAGGGCACGGGGCCAGGCTGTGGCCGGCAACCCAGGTGCCTAGGTGGAACGTTTAAGGAGGCACTGCCGGACCCCAGGGGACGTCCTCTGCATGTCCCCGGTCCTCTGCCTGTCTCAGGAGGACTGTGGTGAGGGTCTGCTCCTTCACGAGAGGGGACTTGTCACACAAGCTGTACACGATGCGACTATTGCATCTTAGTCCCCGCGACTGCCGTGGGTGCTTCTGAGCCACACCCAGAATGGGTTGGCAGTCCCGTCCTGCTTTGTAGATGGCCACATTGCTGGGGAGCTGACTTCATGCCCTTGGCTCCCTCCTCCTCCTCCCTGAGCAGCTGTTTGACATGCGCACAGGCACAAACACGTGCGCACACACACGCACACACGCAGGACACTCCTCTCTGCAACAGCAACACACACGTGGGCTTCGGGACTCTGAATCCACTTGTCTATTTCCCAGCTGCTCTTTGGGCGCGTTCTCTATGCTCCGTGCCGTCCCATACACTGACGACAAAAGGCAAAACTGTCCCCGCGGATCTAGTATGTTGGCATAGGGGCCAGAGCAGTAAAACACAGTGACAGAGACAGCCAACATCAGGAAAGGGGCCCTGGGGTGGCCTTAGGAAGAGTGACCAGGGAGACGGAGCCCTGAGCCTGTCAGGGAAGAGCGTTCCAGAAGGAGACAGGTGCAGCCGCTGGGGGAAGGGACCCTGCGTGGGTGAGGGGCTCAGGGGGCTGGCGGAGCCTGATGAGAACAGGGAGGGAGTGGCGTGAGGCAGGGCAGGGAAAGGAAATGACATGGGCCTGGCGGGGTGTGGAAGGCCTTGGCTTTGAGGGTGGGAGCCACAGGCTCTGGGAGGGCTCAGAGCGGAGGCGGGGCGTGAGCTGACCTGGGCCTCGGCTAGGACCCTCTGGCCGCCATGGGCGGAATGTGGATCGGGAGGCTGGATGGGAGGTTCCGGCCTCTGGGGAGAGGTGAACAGGGCAGAAGACACTGTCCACGAAGTGGAAAGGACACACGTGGAATGGGAGAGAGATTTGCAAATCATATGTGCGATGTGATATGGAGGTCATACCCAAAATATATAAGGAATGCCTACAACTCAACAGGGGGCTGGGATTTAGCTCAGTTGGTAGAGCACTGTTCTGCAGTCTCTGAGGTCCTGAGTTCAATTCCCAGCACCACAGAAATGGGAGAAGGATGTGGCAACCCACTCCCAAGGCAATCCTGAAATCATCAGCCATTGAAAACCCTATGAGGGTCGCTATGAGTCGGATACCGAATCGATGGCACCTAACAACGACAACAACTCAACAACAAAACAACCTGACAATCCAATAAAATGCACAGAGGCTTGAGAGACATTTTCCCAAAGAAAAATATAACAGCAAGCGAAAAGATGCTTAGTGTCACTCATCATTGTTGTTGTTGTTAGGTGCCATCAAGTCAGTATCTGACTCATAGCGACCATCATAGGGTTTTCAATGGCTGACTGTTTTTTTGGGATTGCCTTGGGAGTGGATTGCCACGTCCTTCTCTCATTTTTGCGGTGCTGGGAATTGAACTCAGGACCTCAGCCACTGCAGTGCAGCGCTCTACCAACTGAGCTAAATCCCAGCTCCGCCACTCATCATTAGGAAAATGCAAATCAAGGCCACAACGAGATAACACCCCATGCCCACTCTAGGGTGCCTGTGATTTAAGAAAAAAATCCAAAAAGGATGTGGAGAAATTGGTACCCTTGTGGCCTGCTGGTAAGGATGTGAAATGGTGAAGCTACTGTGGCAAATGGTATAATAGTTTCTCAAGTAGGTAAATGCAGAATTACTGTGTAATCCAGTAATTCACTTCTGGATACATACCTCAAAGAATGGAAAGCCAGCTCTCTCTTGAATCGATATTTGCACACCCACGTTCGTTGCAGCGCTATTCGCAATAGCCAAGAAGTGGGTAAAATGGTCAATTTTATGTTATGTATATTTTGTCTCAAGAAAATGATTTTTATTTTGGTACTGGGGGTTGAACCCAGGGCCTCGCGCCTGCATGCTCTGCAAGTGCTGGACCACTGAGCTGCGCCCCCAGCCCTTTTTTTTTTTTTTAACTTTATGAGACACGGTCTCGCTAAGTTATACAGACTGCCTCTGGTCTCGAACTTGCGATCCTCCTTCCTCTGCCTCCCAAGATGCTGGGATTACAGGCATGCGCCACCGCGCCTGGCAAGAAAATAACTTTAAAAAGCAGTTTAAACATCCCGGGAGAGAGAACTGATCAAGGCTCCCACCCTTCCTCAGTGGTGCTGGTCTTTCCAGGGTCTCAGGATGGAGCATGCGGATGAGTAGCCCCTCCTCTGTCCCTCTGTGCCCCTCCACAGTGCTAGGGGCTGGTCCCTGTGCCACCTGTCGGGAAGGGATGGTGCTTGCTTTGGAAGGCCCCGGAGGGGGCAGGGTGGGTACCTGCGTCTCTCCCCTGCCCTTCCTCAGGAGACCGGGCTCGGGTGGCTGAGATATGGGAGAAGGGTCCAGAGCAGGCCTTCCAGCTTCCAGAGCCTCCTGTCTGTCTGTCTTGGGCCCTCCCATCTGTCTGTCTGTCTGTCTGTCTGTCTTGGGCTTTGCAGTCTGCAGGCTGCACAGCTTCTCCTCCCCACAGGGTGTCCCCCAGGTGGCCCTTGCCAGGGACCTGAAGCCGTCTAGCTCTTCTGCCTGTGTCTTGTCTGGCGAGCCCACTTCCGGGCGACTTCCCCAGTCCGCCCCTGCCAGCAATAAACCCAGCCCTGGAGTCCGTCCACCCCCATCGGCTCACGCACCTAGACGTCTGCGAGCGGTCCTGCAAGAATCCAGCCCCACGTGAGCCCGGGCAAGGCGGCACAGGGGGTGGACAGGCCATGGGGGTCAGGATCTCTCGGTGGACAGCAAGAGGCAGCCCGTTTGTAGGAAGGTCCCCTCCAAGGTGGGGACTGTTTTCCTGGCCCCCAGGCTCTCAGGCACACCCTGCCTTCAGTACCCAGGGCTCAGCCCTCCCACCTGGACCTCATTCCATGGAAATCTCTCCCCATTCTGTGTCTCGCACGATCCTCAGTTCCCCCAGTGCTTCCTGCTTTACCCCCAACACCCCCAACCCCAAAGTCACCAGCAGCAGCTCCCACTCCTGTCACATCTCCTTGATGCTCATTTGGGTCCTGGCTGGCGAGCTTGTGAGTTTTTTTGTTTTTTTGTTTTTTTTTTTCCCAGTGCTGGAGGTTGAACCCAGGACCTTGTGCCTGCATGCTCTGCAAGTGCTGGATCACTGAGCTGCACCCTCAGCCCATTTTTTTAACTTTTTGAGACAGGGTCTCGCTAAGTTACGCAGACTGCCTCTGGTCTCGAACTTGTGATCCTCCTGCTTCCGCCTCCCGAGCCGCTGGGATTACAGGCGTGTGCCACTGCACCCGGCTTGAGCTTGTAAGTTTTGCACACCTGAGCCCCCTGGGTGAGCCTTAGCTCCCACCCTGTAAGGGCCCATCTGCCCCTCCCCTGCAGAGGAATTATGAGCCGGATTGTGTCTGACCTCCCCGCCGGCATTCTACCTTCCCTTGTGTCTCTTTCTTGGTTTCTGCCTGATCACCTCCCTGGCCTTGTCCCTAATGTGCACCTTTGAAACTGCTGTAGACCCGGTCCCGGCATCACTGAGCCCCTTAGGCTGCAGGTTGAGAAGATTAATGAGGCCCTGAGGCGGTGTGAAGCTGTCCTAAGGGTCAAGTTCCCAAGCTCTGGAGTGTGGAGTTCTGACGTCTTTCTGATCCCCAGAGACGGTCTTCTCCGGAGACATGTGGGAGGTTCCTGGGTCCAGACGGTGAGGCTGCCAGAAAGCAAATTCTCCCTCATCCCAGGAAGCTGTGGTCCGCCTGAGTGAAACCGGATCCGGGAGTGAAGAGGCCAACGTGTCGCATGGAACCCTGGGAGCCACATTTCACAGAAGAGCGAGGAGCAGCCGGCATTCTGATGAAGGCAGGCAGGACAAAGAGGGCTCAGGAAGCAGCACCCCCTGGGGCCTGGAAGCCTGGCTGTGGGGCAGCTGCAGCAGGCACCTTTCCCTGGGGCGCGCTGGGTCCCAGGCAGCCACTGACCTCAGGAGCTGCTCAGCACCAAGGTTGTCCGTGCCAACGTTCAGGGCACTTAGGCTCAGCTTGGCACAGAGAAATCCCCAGGGATGTTGTTGTGTCCTGTCCACAACCCTATGTACAAAAGAGCCTGCTTAATGGCTGATTGTTTTGGGAGTGGGCTGCCAGATCCTTCTCCCATTTTTACAGTGCTGGGAATTGAACCCAGGGC
Source organism: Pedetes capensis (assembly GCA_007922755.1). Lineage (NCBI taxonomy): Eukaryota > Metazoa > Chordata > Mammalia > Rodentia > Pedetidae > Pedetes > Pedetes capensis. The sequence continues at coordinate 5,834 of VMDO01027587.1, read as the reverse complement.
CTCAGATTGCACAGGGCAAGTGTTCTACCACCTGAGCTAAACTCCAGCCCCATAGCAGACCTAAGCAATGGTTTTGCAGCCCCAGCCCAGAAGCAGCATGCCTCACTCTGTTCACATTTTATTGGCCGAGGAAAGTCACATGACCATGGATGTCATGGGGGCATGTTGTTGTTGAGTTGTTAGGTGCCATTGAGTCGGTGTCTGACTCATAGTGACCCTATGTACAAGAAGTGAAACACTTTGTCAGTGCTTCTCTGCTATTTGTAGGGTTTTCGATGGCAGATTGATTTTTGGGAGCGGGTTGCCGGGTCCTTCTCCCAAGCCTACAGTATCTGGTGTTCCCAGGTGGTCTCCCATCCAAGTACTAACCAGGCTCGACCCTGCTTAGCTTCTGAGATTTGATGGGATCGGATGCCACAGTGCTACGGCTGCAGGCTGTCGTGGGGGCATAGAAGACGCTTAATAACCATTTGTTGAAAGAGCTCTCTGATTCTGGAAGGATTTAAGCGGAGGGTTAACATTTGCTTTAGTTATCTATCACTGTATAACAAATTATTTAACAACTTAACGGCTTAAAGCAACAATAACCATTTGCCACGGTCTGAATATAAAACAGCCCCCACGGGCTGGCTTTTGAATGCTTGGGGCCCAGCTGGTGGTACTGTTTTGGGAGGCTGTGGAACTTCCGGAGGTGGGACCTGCCTGGCGGAAGTAGGTCCGTGGGGCCGGCCTTTGAGGTCTACCTGGTCCCGCTCTGGCCTGAATCTCTGCTCCTGGCCTGATGTAATGTGAACAGCTCTCTTCTCCACATGCTCCTGCGACCACGGTCTGAGCCCCTCAGCTATGCCTTCCCCGGCACTGTGGACAGACACCATCTGAAACCGTGAGCCCAGTAAACCTTTCCTTCATAACTTGTCTCTGTCAGGTATTCCTTTATGATCTCATGTGGTGTCTGTGTGTCAGGAATTCAGGAGTGGCTTGCTCAGCTAGGTGGCTCAGTTTTGGGATTTCTTTCTTTCTTTCTTTCTTTCTTTTGAGGTACTGGGGAGTTGAACCCAGGGGCTCATGTGTGCCTTTTACAAGTGCTCAACCACTAAGCTGTACCCCTAGCCCATTTTTACTTTGCATTTTGAGACGAGCCTGCAGCTGTACCACACTGGCATCTGATCCCGTCAGATCTCAGAAGCAAAGCAAAGGTAGGCCTTGTTAGCACTTGGATGGGAGACCACCTGGGAATACCAGGTGCTTTGGGTTGGGATACGACCTTGCAGCCCACGCCCAAAAAACAATCAGCCATTGAAAATCCTATGAGTAGCAGAAAAGCACTGACAATAGTGCCAGGCATGGCACAGTGTCAGTGTTTTGTCTGTTGTACCTAGGGTCACTCGGAGTCAGACTCAATGGCACCTAACAACCTAACCACATTTTGAGACAGGGTCTAAGTTATCCAGGCTGCCTCTGGCCTCTAACTTGTGATCTTCCTGCCTCTGTCTCCTGAGTCACTGGGATTCAAGGCATGCGCCACTGTGCTTGGCTTCAGATTTAGGGGTTCTAATGAGCTTGTGGGCTGGGATTTTGCTCAGTTGGTAGAGCGCTGCACTGCAGTCTCTGAGGTCCCGAGTTCAATTCCCAGGACTGCAAAAGTGGGAGAAGGGCCTGGCAATCCACTCCCAAGGCAATCCTGAAATAGTCAGCCATTGAAAACCCTGTGAGGGTCGCTATGAGTCGGATACTGACTTGAAGGCACCTAACAACAACAACAACAACAACAACAATGAGCTTGTAGCCAAGATGGCCAGGCTATGGTCCTCTTAGGCTTAACTGGGCTGGAGACTCTGCTTCTAGAACTAGCCACTAACACAGAAGGCGAATGGGGCTGGCTGTTGGCCGGAGGCCACACGGTTCCTCATACGTGCACTGGTCTACAGGCTCGCGTGAATATCCTCACAACATGGCGGCTGGATTGCCCCAGCCTGGGGATCTCCAGACTGAGAGAGAGGCAGGAGTCGCCATGTCTTCTAAGTGTCAGAAGCCACATGCCATCATTTCTACGATATCTGTGTGTTACACGGGTCTTCCCCACTCAGTGTGGAAGGAGGCTAAGCCAAGGTATGACCACCAGCAGGGGAAGTTTATGGGGTCTTCTAGGAGTCAGTCCATCACAGGCCGTCCTCTGGCCCCTAAAAGGTCAGGCCTCTTCTGCATGCAAATACTCTCCTCTTCCTCCCAAGGTCTCAAGAATCTTGCCTTATCATAATTCTTTGAGAACAGTTTCTCTCAATCTGAAAACCTGTGCACTAAAGAGTCAGCCCTCACTCCCTGTGTGCCCCAACATACCATGGTATGACAGACATAAGATAACCACTGTAGACATTCCCAATCCCAGGAAGGAGGCACACAAGAGTCACTGATCAGTGACAGTCCTGGAATCTAGCAGGACACCTGTTGGCAGTTGCTTCCTTAAAAACTTAAGAGCTAGAAATAATTCCCCAGGGCTCCCAACTCTGCCCTGTGTGCGGCTGGTTTGGTCACTTGAGTTACTCTTCCTTTTCCACGAAAAGTGGCTTATGTTAGCAGTTGACTGCGTTTCTCAGCTTTCTTCCTACCTGTAGAAGTTTGGGAATCCAAAGGCCTATTTTTATCGTGTGTTGTCTCTGTCCATTTTAGTCGGAACTAGCAATGTTTCTGCTAATACAATTCTTATAAATTTCGGGGGGGGTTTCCTATGAACCTTTTTTTTTCAGTACTGAGGGTTGAATCCAGGGCCTTGCATATGCTAGGCAAGTGCTCTACCACTGAGCCATGCCCCCAAATCCTTTTATATTTTTTATTTGGAGACAAGAGTTTTGCTAAGTTGCACAGGCTGCCTCTGGCCTCCAATTCAGCATCCTCCTGCTTCAGCCTCCCAAGTTGCTGGGATGATAGGTGAGCACCACGGGGCCCAGCCTTTCTTATGAAACTCATTGAGGTTTGCCACATTAGACACATCTCTTTGAGGTGAGCCCTTCTCTACCTTGGTATTCTGCAGACATTGCTGAGGGACAACATCTATACGCCTTTTAGAAGCCTTATTAACCAAATAACTCTTGGAAGCACCTTTTACATTTTCTGAGGATGTAATTATAAAAGAGTTTGCAGTCACTTCCCACCTTCATTATTATGCCAGATTTTCCTGGTGTTGCCCTGGATTTGAGATTTTCTCAGAAACTATTTCTTCATTTTAGCAGGATTTGCCATCTAGAGAAGCTGGGAATTTTCAAAACCAGAAAGTCCTGTCTCTTTTCTGTTCAACAGTCCTTTTAGCTTATTTGTTGTTAGGTGCTGTCGAGTTGTGTCTGACTCACAGCGACCCTCATAGGGTTTTCAATGGCTGACTGTTTCAGGATTGCCTTGGGAATGGATTGCCACATCCTTCTCCCATTTTTGCAGTGCTGGGAATCGAACCCAGGACCTCAGAGACTGCAAAGTGGCACTCTACCAACTGAGCTAAATCCTAGCCCCTTTAGCTTATGTAGGCATTTTCAATACCCTGCCTGGGATTTCCTTAGCTAGATCGCCCAGCTCTGTGAGTGCCTTTCTGCCTTTTCACACTGCCCCAGGGAACAGTGCTGCTAAACTTCCTGGCACCACCACAAGATGGATTTGTGTGTTTGTTTATTTATTGTCATACTGGGGGTTTGAACCCAGGGCCTCACACATACTTTGCAGGTGCTCTACCACTGAGCTCCCCTCCCTTTTAAAATTTTTTATCTTGGGACAGTGTCTCGCTAAGTTATGCAAGCTGCCTTTGGCTTTGAACTTGATCCTCCTGCCTCCACCTCCCAAGTGGCTGGGCCACTGCACCCAGCTTATTTTTAATTTTTTTTTTTTTTTGTGTGTGGTACTGGGGTTTGAACCCAGGGCCTTGCGCTTGCATGCTCTGCAAGTGCTGGACCATTGAGCTGCACCCTCAGCCCATTTTTTTATTTTTTGAGACAAGGTCTCGCTAAGTTACACAGACTGCCTCTGGTCTCGAACTTGCGATCCTCCTGCCTCTGCCTCCTGAGCCGCTGACATTATAGGCATGCGCCACCGTACCCAGCTGCATTTTTTATTTTTTGTAGTATTGGGGGTGAACCCAGGGCCTTGCACGTGCTAGGCAAGTGCGCTGCCACTGAGCTGCACCCCCAGACCCATAACAAGAATTTTTTTCTTGCTAATTTCCAATGATTTTTTTTCATATCCCTTTACGCTTTTACTTGCAACCATGCCTCCTTTAAAGCCACAAGGCTTCAAACAAAAGGCCAGTGTTCCTGCCTTAAGATCAGAGTGACTATGCGTAGTCAATTCATTCGTGTTCCAATTTCTCCCTCTTCCTCAAATATTTCCCACTCAGGGCAATTGACTTTGTGTGTCTCTCTGTCTATAATGCCTTCCAGATACCTAGAGGGTATCTTGCTATCTTGTTTAATTCAAGTTGTCACTTAAATGTCACCTCTGCAGAGAATCCATCTGGGACCTTCCATCTAACATAGCATCCCCTTCTCTCTTTATTTCCTTCCCCTGCTAAATTACCTGCTACTTTCCACACTTGACATTGCATTGTGTATGAGTCTGTTTATTTGTTTTTGTCTGTCACCCCCAATAGAAGCTGTTGCCAGACGAGGTCTTGTCTGTTTTATTCATTACCAAAATCCTAGTGCCTGGAAGAATTCCAACAACTATTTGTTGAATGAATGAATGAAGTAGCTTGGGAAGAGGCACCTAGCGTAGGCAGAGAAGGCTCGTACTGGGACTCAGAAGCCAGCTCTCTTAGGACCACTCTGAAGAGGAGATTGTTGGCAATAACAGGGAGCAGGGAGCCATGGCAGGTTCTGGAGCGGGGTGTTGATGGCAGATCTCAGACTCTAACCAGGGTCTGCCCTGCCAAGTCTGCCATTTTGGTTTTCTGGAAGTGAATCTATCAGGTCAGGAAAGCTGACCCTTTCTCCTGAAGTGGGTAAAAAGGGGGGCATTTCACTGGTGCCCATTTGGCTCCTGGCTTAGCCTAAACAGGGTTTGTGCACAGCAAGATATCCAAGGCAGGGGTGGGGGTCAGAGGTCAGGGATGGACTCCAAGCACTGAACTTCTTCAGTCCCCCAGGCTCAGGTCCATAAGTGGGGGCCACAGACAGGGCAGAAATAGGATTCGCGCAGGAATGGGGAGGTTGTGGGACTGTGTGCAGGGAGAGGAGGGTGGAGGAGGCGTGGGCAGAGGCCTTGATGCAGACAGGCCTGGCCAGACACTGAGCTCTGCGAAACGTGCTGCGAGCAGGTGCCTGGCTCTGCAAGCCTTTATTGATTCCACTCGCTGTGAACATTCATCCAGCGCACAGCGGAATATTAATATGTCGTTACAGGGCGCTGCCCCGCTCCACCAGAGGGGTTGCATATTACACAGGGAACGTGTCACATTCCCTTTCCAAAATTTCAGGAAATCAGCGGGGCCTGATGCCTCATGCCTGTGATCCCAGCACGCGGGAGGCAGAAGAAATAAGATGGCAAATTCAAGGTCAGCCTGCCCCATGTGGTGGGTTCTAGGCCAGCCGGAGTTACGTAGCAAGACCAGGTCTCAAAAACAAAGGCAAACGAACAGCAACAACAATGTTGAGGAAATCTACAAGGCCATAGAAATCAAGATGGCATATCTTGATTAAGATAGACATTTGGATCAATGGAATAGAATTGAGAGTCCAGAAATAAAATCTTACATTTATGGCCAACTGATTATCAACAAAGGTGCTAATACAATACAATGGGGGAAAGAACGGCCTTTAACAAATGGTACTGGGACAACTGGATATCCATATGCAAAA
>VMDO01027586.1:0-25070 GCA_007922755.1 Pedetes capensis | reverse complement strand
GTGACTTTTGTACCGATACTAAGGCAAAATGAATTTACACTACAGAGTTAAATTGGTTAATACTACATATATTTCCATATTTATGAGAAATTGTTTTATAGTTGTCTTTTATTATAATTTTTTATCAATTTTAGCCATTAGGTTTATGAGATTTCACAAGTCAATTGGGAAACTTTATATTTGTATATATATAACTTTACTTTTTAATATCATGGGCATTACTTTTACTTTAAATTTTAAAATAACTCACTAATAAAATTTATTTGGTCTTCCAGCCTCTATTGTTTAATAACTCTTCACAATCATTATAGATATTAGTCTTTTTAAGCTTTCTATATTTTCTTGAATCAACTTTGTTAATTGATATTTTTATAGAAAAATTGTTTATAATCCATTGAAGTATTTAATTAGACATTGCATTTATTTTGAGCTTAATTAAAATAGTTGTTTAAAGTAATTGTTTAACCAACTCAGTGCTTAACTGATCTCAATTCATCCCTCTAATGCTTCATATTTAATTCATAATTGAGTTTTTAATTTTGGTAAATCTGCCAGTCATAAAACTATTTGAGATTTAAAAAAAAAAAAGAAATGCACATAGATAAGATTTTCTTTCTTTCTTTCTTTCTTTTTTTTTTTTTTTTTTTTTTTTTTTTTTTTTTTTTTTTTTTTTTGAGACAGGGTCTCGCTAAGTTATGCAGACTGCCTCTGGTCTTGAACTTGAGATCCTCCTGCCTCCACCTCCCCAGCCGCTGGTATTCCAGGTGTGCGCCATCGTGCCTGGCACTACATTTTCTAAATTTTTGTATATTGGAAACTTTTTGTTCCTTCTCACATGGATTAATTACTTCATTATATATAACATTATGGGATACATTTTTCCTCTCAAAAAAATTAGACACATTGTCTCATTCACTAATTGTATTTCATATCCCAAAATAGAAGCCAAAGTCAGTCTGACTTTTGTAGATTTATATATGTGACAGATATTGCCAATTGCTGTCCAAAAATTCATTCTTCTTGTCTTTCTTACTAATTAAACATTGACTTAATTTGAGTGTAGAAGTCTTTCCTGCTAAAACTAGATTCACCAAGTTACCTTCCAGACAGAGTAGTCATGTATCATGGTTCTGGCCAATGAATTAATTTTAGGTAGAAATTATCAAGTGGGGGCTTCTCAGAAAGGCCCTCAAAGGGGAGAGAATCATGGTGCATGTGTTCCTTTTGACTTTTCTTAGTTCCTGCCTAGATACAAGGATGGAAGTCCTGGCAGCCATCTTAGAGGATCATCTTAAGGATGGCAGAGGGGAAAGCTAGGAAGAACCTACTCCATTGAACTATACAGTGGGCCATTTGTAGCTCTAAGCTGCCTCTCCAGACTTCTTCTGTATATAAGAAAAATAAACCTTATCTTCTGTAAGTTATCATCATTTGAATTTTCTATTTTAAATAGGCAAATGTGTTCCTCACTGGGTAATTAATTTTATTATCATGATCCTTGTCAGACTTTTATTTATACTTGTACTTTTTAAAAAATATTCACAATCTTGGAGTATTATATTTGTTTACTTGAAATTTAGTAGGTTTTCTGAAATGATGTGCTGAAGACTATTTCTAGGCAAAGAAAGTTTTAGTTATTCTTACTTTAACCTCTGTTCTCTGATTTTCATATCCATCATCTTCACTTTAAAGCACAACTGGGTATAGCATTTTCGGTCCAGACTGCAACCTGATTCTAGAATCTCAAGAAAAACCAATTAAGATCTATAAAACTTGATTTGTTGTATTTTCCCTTTTAATGCCTGTGGTGGCCTCTTTCTTACCTCTCTTGTGTGGCTTCCTAAAACTCTGAACTGCACAGCTTGTACTGTTACCAGAGAAGCTCCTTATCTATTGCTGTCCACCCCACAGCACTTTGCTCATAAGAACCCCTGCCCTGGAAAGTAAAACTGCTATGGTAGCCACCTCACTACCACATCAGTATCACCTCACCCCAGACCTTTTTCCTCTGATTTCTGAAAGGATCACCTCCAAAAAGAGTTTAAAGAATAGATCCAGGGTAGGATGAAGAGGAAGACAACCATGACTTGCTTAAAACCCAATGTGTACATCATAGAAACATGGCTACCTGGTTTTCAGATTAATAGTAGTCTTAAGTCACAGAATCAGAAAGCAGATAAGGGAGAGAGTCCAAGAGTCTCAAGAGTCCACAAGTCCCAAGAGTCCAGGATTTTTTAGTTTCCTTGGATGATGTGTGTATGGCACTGATTGCTTTTCTCATCCCTGCTCTACTGGCTATAAAAATGTGTGGAAAATTATCATAAATTCCCGCACTAACTGTTGTGTCAGTACTCAGAGTCAATGTTATGATTCCCTTACCCCTACCCGACAGGTACCACACCACAATGTTTTAAATATTTTTTCCTTGAAAAAACATACCACATATCAATGACAAGATTTTTAAACACATTTTGTAAATCATTATTGTTATTTTTAAAGACAAGTTGGGAAAGATTCCCTTAGAGGGTATAGAATCATAAAAATTATTTTAATAACTCTATAATAATTCATGAAGCAGCCACTTATTTAATCATTTGTTAAACATACAGATTATAATTTTGATAATATAAAATAATCTTCAAGACCATCTTATTTTCTTAAAAAAGTTCCCAAGAGTAGGAATATTGGATCAAAGTTAGGACTATGTTTAAAGGTTCTTGGTATAAAGTAAAGACATAGATTAAGCACCTTCAAAAGCCATCATATGAATGAATGTCATTAAGACTCCTTGAAATTTTGCAAGCCCCAGGAACATGAAATCTTTCTTGGCTAGTTTATAAATTTCCCCTTAACCTTCTTAGTAGCTTTCTAAAAGTTCTATGTATTATTCTCATTGCATTATAAATAAGGAAACTGTGGATCAAAGAGATCATTTGTCTAAGATCACAAAGTAAATAATCACCAAATCAGAGGCAATCGAGTCTGAAATGTTTGGGGAAACAAAGCCTCCTAATCTCAAATACACTGCTCTTGCACTTCTCCATACCATCTTTTTTATGGTTCTTATTTTACAAAGAAAATAATAGCCAGTGTATTAGAATCAGTCACTCTAATGGAGTTTTTGACACAGATTACTTATGAAGAAAAAAAGGTTTATTTAGCCCACAGTTTTGGAGGTTTAAGAGCATACAGCCTGCCTCAGATCTATTCTGATGAGAGCCCCAAGGAAGATAAAGGAAGATAGTGAATGTTGGATGGCATTGGAAAAAACATGAATCAAAACAAGCAGACACATCTCAAGCCAGGAATAGGAGAGAGGATGACAGAGGCCATACTTGTATCTTTTATAGCTACCTTCTTGTGAGAAATACCAAGACATCACAAGAGAATTACTCTAATCCCTTTTGAGGGCAATATCCTCAATGATCCAAGGACCCCTCATAAAGCCCCACCTATTAAATGTTCCACTACCTCCCAATACTACCACCCAGGTGACCAAGTCTCCAAAACATAGATCTTTGGTGAACACTCAAGCCATATGAGAACAATGACACCTAGAAAGATAAAAGAACTTGTCAAAGACCACATATCAAGGAAATAGACCTAGTTCTACAATTCTTTATTTAGAAAATAAGACTGTATTCAGCAACAGTTATAATAGCATGCAATTGGAGAGGGTCAAATACAACAAGCTGAAACTTTGTGAATTATTCTAGAGCAACTATGCTTGTGATTGTAGAGTCTCATTGGAGTTTCTCTTAACTTTTCCTTTTTTTTATAGATAAAAAACTGTGGTCCATTCACCCACCCTTCTATAAAGAAACTGTGGCCACTTTACATTTCTTCTCTCAACAAAACATCAAGGACCTTGATTCTAGCCTCCACCTGAGTCCAGAGTTCCAGGAAAGGACAACCAAGAAAGCATATGTCAAGGGCAAAAAGATGATGAAAATAAGACCATTTCCTAAGTCCCAAGTGGTAGCCATTATACAGTTTTCCCAGTAAAATAATCTGTTCTTAGAACATGTTTTCAAAAAAATATATATATATATATAAAATATATATATATATATTTAAAATATATATATATATATATAATCTTCCCCATTTTCAATCCAAAATTCATTTACTTGTCATTTTTATATGATTGTATGTTGGGAAGGTCTCAAGACATTTCTTATCTTTTGTACTCTCTCCTTTGTATTATTCAAATGGTGGTTTGGAAAATAAGGTTCTTGTTGCAATGAATGGTAAGCAATTTCAGAGAAAGTGTTTTCAGTTTCCCAATTGTAAAATATAACTTTGCCATGAAAACAGATTTACAAAGACATAAATTAGGAAGCTAATGTCATGATGACCAGTCAAACCCCTTTCTTCCGTGGTTATAGATAACTATACAAGTTGTAAAAATGTGAGTCATCCTAAAAACTTTACCAGCTTTGATGATGGCTACAATAAGATGGAAAGGGGATTCCCACATCATAGAGTTTTATTTGACTTTTTCTTTTCTCTCTCTAGAACCTACCCTCCCAATGGCTTACCTCACTCCTACTACCCACACCACAGATGCTTCACTCCCCATGGACAACTTAATGAGTGATTCACAAATTTTCTGCTTACTTTTCTGCCTCCTTTGTCCATACTGAGTCCTCATGTGAAATATCTTTTCCCTTTCCACTGAACAAAATCTAACACAGAGCGTTTCTCATCTTAAATTTCATCATATCTTCAAAGACTTTTTAACAACTTTCATAGAAAGAACTAATCATTTCTTCCCTTACAATCACATTTGCCCACTTCACACAAGTACTAAAGCACTTTCTCCACTGCACTGAGATTTTTTTTCTATCCCTTACAGTAGTTTGTGAACTCTGAGAGCAGGCACAATGATCTTGGTGCATCTTTGTAACCTAAAAATCCTGCAGAAGAATCAGTAAACATTTTTATAGTAAAGGGCCAGAGAATAAATTCTTTAGGTGGTGGAGGCCATATGACCTCTGTTGCAACTACTCATTGCTATTGTTATAATACAAAACCAACCTTATGCAAACAAATGCATGTGGTTATGTTCCAATAATACTTTATCTTCAAAAGCAGATTGTGAATCAATCTCTGATCTAGCACAATGTCTGGCACATGCAAACACACAAACACTTGATAGTAATTAAATTGAATAGCTATTCTTTATAATAGTCTCATTAGATATAGTCACCATAAACATACTAGAGTCCCATCATCAAAATTGCTCTGCACTTATTATATACTAGGTATAGAGCATTTTGTGGCAGTCTAGAAAATGAAACCAACCTATCGCTGTCCTTCTTTGGGTTTATGAGCTGTAATTCAGTCTCTCTTATTCAAAACAAGTTGATAAAAATAAATTTTTAAATGGATTCATGGCCCCTAAAGCTGAGAAGTGGTGTGACAAGACCTCTAAATACAATGGTATAAAAGACACGCCAGGTGAAGCATATCTCACATCCCTGAATAACAATAGTGATACTAAAAATGATTAGAACTGTAGCAAATGCTTACTGAGTGCTTACTATGTGCCAGGCACTGTTCTAAGCACTTTGCGTGCATTAATTAATTCCACCCTCACAGAAACTCTTGAGGAAACTACTACTTTTATCTCTACTTTACATGTGAAACTGAGGCTCAGAGAAGATACACAACCCTTCAGTGTAATACAGGCAACAAGTGGTGATGCTGGCAATATAAAATTAGAGAATCAGTGTGTGTCATAGACTGTAGTTCTTAAATGCAAGTGCATGGACTAGCTGTATAAGAATCACCTGAGGAGCTAATACAGGCATCTAGAACCCATCTTTAGAGATTCTGAGTCAGTATAACCAGAGCAAATCAAGAAATCTTTTTTTTAAACATGTGGACTTATGATTCTCATGTGTAGCTATAGTGAGTGGAATGGGGCCTTCCAAAGAGACATGCCCATGTCCTAATCCCTAGAAGCTGTGGATGTTATTTTATTTGGGAAAAGATATTTTGTAGATATATTATTATAAAGATCTTGAGTCTTCCAAAGAGACATGCACATGTCCTAATTCCTAGAGCTGTGGATGTTATTTTATTTGGGAAAAGATATTTTATAGATATATTATTATAAAGATCTTGAGATAAGGAGATCATCCTGAATTACCGTGGTGGGACCTACATCTAATTACAAATGTTCTGGTAAGAGACATGCAGAGGAAGCACAGAGAGAAGAAGAGGAGGCAAGGCGATTGTGGAGGCAGAGATCAGAGCAATGTAGCCATAAGTCAAGAGGAAATGCCAGCAGCCCCAGAAAGTTCAGAAAACCAAAAACTGATTTTCCTCTAGAGCCTCTGTAGAGAATGTGGCCCAGCTAACAGCTTAATTTCTGACTTATGGACATCATTAATAGTATAGGATAAATTTCTGTTTTAAGCCAGTCCCATTTGTGTTATATAGAAGCACTGGGAAACTAATATAGAGACACTCTCACTTCTACTCTTTAATTCCCAGACCCACATATGCTGACTATGGACAACACATAATGGTTTCTTATTTAAATCATATATGACATCTTGTAGAACAGAATGCCATCCTTGCAAGGTATTGTCTTTCAACTAGTGCTATAACTGAGTCTTCAGTAAGACAATCATCTTTCAGTTAAGCCAGTTGTTCCTAGAAGATATGGAAATGAGATCAGGCTGGTTGATATCATGGGCATGAGTTTATTGTAGCACATCTTTTGCTGTGAAATGAGGGGCTGATCAGACACAGTGCTATGTGTAATACCATAATGATGGATAAGGCATTATGTTAATGCACAAGTGATAGGACTAGCTTTACAGGCATAAAAAGTAAATCCATATTCAGAACATGTGCCTGTTCCAGTGAAGGTGAATCTCTCTCCATTATAGAAAAGGTCAAACATAATAAATCTGCCATTGACTAGCTCCCTAGTTCCCTTGGAAATGGTCTATCTCAGCTGCTCAATGTTTATCTCATCTGATGGCAAATTGCTCTTCAGTACCTAACAATAACAACAGCAATGTTATCTAGGTTAGCCTTGATAAAGAGAAGTCAGTGTCTGTAAGTCCATTCTTGCCATGAAGACCATTTCATGAGCCCAATGAGAAAACATTAGGTGCCTGGGAGAAGAATGTGACTGATACCTATGTAGCACCTTATTTTGTCCACTTGGTTATTAAGCATCTCTTTTGCAGGGATGACCTTTGGTGAGCAATCAGATGGAATACAAATATCTTCACAGTCTGTGCCCATTCAGAGAAATCTATCCATACCTTTCTTCCCTAAACTTCCTGGTCACTAACATTCTAGCCTCATTCCTTCTAAGCTCCTGATCATCTGACTGCCGGTGAATTAACATAGATCCATATTTCTGGTGGCCTCTCACTCCAGGCAGAGTAGAAAATCAACATGCTCCTCAAAGTTTCTCCCATTAAAGGGATTTTTCTTCATTACTGTCCTAGCATAAGAAATATGAATTTCTCCTAAAACAGGGAAGTCATGAGTCAATTATCATATAATTGTAATCGCAAAGTGTATGAAGTTTTTTTAAAAATCAAAACAATACCTAAAGGTTTGTCTGTTAGCAATTCTGGAGGGAGAATAATTTTTTGAGAATGTGTAAATTCACAATCAGGCTGGGATTTAACTCAGTTAGTAGAGTGCTGCTCTGCAGTTTCTGGGGTCCTGAGTTCAATTACGAGCACTGCAAAAATGGGAGAAGGATGTAGCAATCCACTCCCAAGGCAATCCCCCAAAACAGTCAGTCATTGAAAACCCTATGAGGGTCACCAGGAGTTGGATATGACTCGAAGGTACCTAACAACAACAAGTTCACAATCAGCAACTCAAACCCTTACACAATGAATTATGTATGTTCTCAAATCAGTGTTTAATGTCTTCTTTACTAAATAGCTGGTGAGACATCTTTGTCAGTGTAATTAAAGGGCTGGTTTTCCAGGATTGGATCTACTTCTTCTTGATGCTTTGCTACAATGTTTAACTCTTGTTTTAGGGATCTTATGATGGTTTCCTACTGGATGCTATAATAAATTGTTACAAACTTTGTGGCTTAAAACAAAACAAAACAAAAAACATTATCAGACAGTCCTCTAATAGGTCCCAAATCAGCTGACTGGGCTAAAGTCAAAGTGTCAGCATGGCTAGTTTCTTCCGGAGGCTGTGGGATAGTCTATTCCTTTCCTTTTCCAGGTCCTAGAATCTCCACACATTCCTTGGATACTGGTGGCCAGAATAATAGTATCTTCAAATCTCTCTCTGGACTTACTGACCTCTGCTTATGTCATCACATCTTCTTTGAGTCTGATCCTCTTGTGTCCTTCTTGTAAAAATCTATGCAATGACGTTGAGCCACCTGGATAATCCTCGTCTTTTCATCTCCACGTCCCTAATTGCATCAGCAAAATCCCTTTGCTATATAAGAAAATATTCACAGCCTCTGGGGATTAGGATGTGGCCATTTTTGGGAGATCATAGTCAGTTTATCAGTGTTAATTAGTTCTTGTTTGTTAGTCCTTAACAATAACTACTGAAATGAATTAATCTCTGCTTATGAATTGCTTGAAGTACCATTTTGCTGTTAACTGACTCCTACAGAAGATGTTGCTTTCCTCTACCTGCCAGATCTCCCTGCTAAGGAGAGGGATTATGTAAGGCTGCAGTTCTGTTTTTCCCAAGTGGACTCTGAGTCTGAATTCTCTGTGGTGTTTATGTTCACTCCTGGGAACTGGCATTTTCCCTGGGGACTCTGGAATGGATTGTGCATTTTAGACCTTATCTGGCAGGATGAATATCTTTCTCCTTAGAGTTGGAGCCAGAAACAGATTCCCTTTTGTATAAGACATGAATACCATATTTTATGTGAACACACAAATACCTTCTCTCCTTTTGCCACGTTGCTAAAGTTACAAAGGCCAAAAAGGAGTATACTTTTCCCTTTGCCCAAGTTCTGAGCCAATTAAGAAATAACACTAGCGGAAGAGAAATCAAAGCATCATCTTTATTGTTATATTTGAGAATTTTATCTTAAACACTATGCAAATAGACTTCCTGATAGTAAATGCCAGAGTAAGATAGATTTACTCACCTTATGACAAGAAAGATGAGTACCCTTGATTTCCAAGTGTGGAGTCCTAGCCTGAGTAGCTAATGGCATTGAGGCATCGTGCAGATCACATTATTGCTGTAGCCAGCTCATACCCAAGTGAGAGAGGATGAGTTATGGATAATCTATTCCTCTCCCAAGCTTACCCCTCAGGTTATTTACTCCATCTCCATCAGGAAAAGAAAGAAAGAAGACAAAATCCCATATATTCCCATTCATAGAGTAAATGCGGGGAAATGCCAGTGAGGTTGGAAGACACTTCTACTATTGCCAATAACTAAGCCACTCAGCCCAAATGAGGGGAATATGCAAGCAAAGGAGGAACACAAGAGGGCCTCAGTCTAATCCAGTGACCTCCAACAGTTTTGTGAACCATCCACATACATTGAAACACACTTTCCTTTTTATCTTTTTTAAAAGCTAGAACATTATGTGAAATGTGAGTTATGAATTCACTCATAGAGGACTGAACCAAATCACAAAAACACAGTTCCATTTTAATTTGCATATCTAATTGCCTAATAGTAAGCACGGCTCATTTGGAACTATTTGCTGTAAAAACTACCAGTGTTATGGAAAAAAAATACAAAATGGAGAGCTTGGATCAAAGTAAAAAGAATAGTTAAATGACACATATTTACCCGGTCTGACCCTACTGTCTTTCTTAACTGGTGGTCTCATCAGATTAATTTGCTTGACATGCACTTTGTTCACATAATTCATCTGCACAAACCCTTATAGACTGAAACATGAACTTCTTAACTTTGTTTTCAAGGTCTCAACTTGTCCTCTAACCTTATTTCTTACCACTTTTCTTCATGTACCCTTTCCCTATAACAATACTTCTCATTGTTCTACATATCCAGCCAGCTAGTTATTGTCCTTTTACAACTTATCACACATTTCTCTCTTTCCAAGGCCATCATCCACATTCACATTTTCATGTGTTCTAATCCTACATCCATCTTAACACCCAATTCAAATGTCACAACCTCTCAGATGAAATGAATCTTTCCTCTCAACTTCCATTTGACTTCCCTCTAACCCTAGATGCTAAGTCTCTTGGGGAAAAGACTGCTTGTTTTTAATCTTTTCCTCCCTAAAGAAGGACTATCATAGATGGTTGTGCAAGTTGCATATGGCAGCCTTGTCCTACAACACCTAACATATTGCCTTGTACTTGAGAAGTACTTGATAAATAATTTTTAGTAAATTAATGGGTGACTGTGAATTAATAGATAATGGCATTCTTCTCTGTTGTCTATGTAATGAATTTAGATCTTAAGATACTGAAAAGCCTGAAGTCAGAACTTGGGTGGTAAATAAAAAAGAGAAAGCCCTGAAGGGGACTTAAATCCTTCATCAGATGAACTCTGATCCAAGCTTCATTCAAAGGAGAGTCTGATGAGAAAATTCCTTCATCACACACACACACACACACACATATATGTGTGTGTGTGTGTGTGTGTATATATATATATATATATATATATATATATATATATAGAGAGAGAGAGAGAGAGAGAGAGAGAGAGAGAGAGGAGAGACACAGTTTCTTCCTAGCCATGAAGGTCCTTCTTGTTAGGACCACTGTGTGTGGTCATACTTGCTTAGTGTTCATGGCGGGCCTTACCTTCAGTTATGCTGTGCTCAGCACCACTTTCCCGCCACTCCCCACTACCACCTTCCAGGACTTCTTCAGGATGGGTGGATCAGTTAAAACCTGATAGTCCTTATAGTCAATACCTGTAAAACTGCTCCTAGAAACAACATCCAATGCCAACACCATGATTTCTTTTCACGGAAACCAACTTGTCTCTGCAAAGAAAGAGTTAGAACATATCATCGTGAGAATAATCCTGGGAGCTCCCATTGCCAAGAGATCAGATTCTAAATAGATCGACTGTTAAGGAACTGGATGGATGCCATGAAATACAGCTTGCTTATTCAACAGAACTTTGCCCCTGAGTAGGTACTGCACTCAGCAGCAGGAGAAAACTTAGGAGGAGAGTAGTCCAGAGCTCTCCAAATGAAACCACCTCCCTGACCACATTCCTCTGCACTTATAGAGCCAAGAAGATGAGTGAACAAAGTAAATATGTCAGTTTGTATCCAGATGGCCTGAACAGTTAGTGTCTATCTTGCTGTTCTCTTAGGACCTCAGTCCCAGACGTGGAAAAATATGCACCTGAGCAGACAAGTTACACAGGACCCAGGAAGAGTGATGACATTGGTTACTATCTAGGACTGCAGATGCTGCAGGTTACAACTTGGGGTCAAATTCTGATCCACTGCTTACAGGGAAAGTTAACTTCTCTCATTCACACTCACTGTTTGGAGCTGTGCAATGGGAGGGACTTAGGTGAGTTCTCCTTTCTGCTCTTAGGACAGTGTAGTGCTTATAATTACTATTTCTGTAGCCAGAGACCCAAACTCCAACTCCAGCCTTGTCTCTTACTACTGATTTTCTCTTGGCCTCAGTTTTCTCATCTGTAAAATGGAATGGACTTTGAGAGAATTGAGTCAGAAGTTTCTTGTGAGAGTTAAATAAGATAATGGTGATAAAGTATTTGGCAAAGAGTAAGTCCTCAATAAATATTAGCTAATCAGCAGAGTCAAAATTCAAACTCAGGTCTCTTTAACTACCATCTTTTAACTACCATACTGAAAGGTTTATATTTGTAGTGAGGTCTCTAGCTCCCCAGTTTTTAAGATAACAGGACTGTGGGCTGATTAATCCATGGGGGCTTAAAACTCTATTATTTGTGTGTTTCTAAGCAATCTTTACCCTCTCTTCTCTTTTGAGATTCCTTCATGAGACTGACACCATTCCTATGAAGTAGATTGACCAAGAAGAGACAATTTTTTTTTCTAAAAAAAAAAAAAAAAAAAAAAAAGCTGTGCTAAGAACTTTTTAAATTGAAAAAAGAAAATGGTGCATCTATTGAGAATAATACATTCTTATAATGGTCGATGTGATGGCATGGAATGAGCTTTGGAATTGAATAGTATGAAAAAAATCCTCTTCTACCTTACTTCTACCTTACTACAGAAATACTCAGTCTCACCCAATCTCTGCGGTTGTTTTCTACACTAGCTTGCTCATAAATCCCCTCATCCCTTGGGGAGGAGTGGCAAACCTGATTGATGAGAACCTAGATCATCTTTTTATAATAATAAGTAGATTCCCTATCAAAAGTCCTTGGTTTTGCTCTGTTTCTTGCTGACATTGCCTCTGACCCTTGTTTCCTATATTCATGTGGAAACACTGAGTCCTGCAGGAAGTCATCAGCTTCCTCTGCCTGCTGTCTTCTGAGTTGACGGGAGGTGAGGTGAGCTCATAAGGAGAGAAATGACATGCAATTAACTTCTTTTTCTGAGTTCTAACAAATTAGAACCTTCACTCATTTTCACTTGTACTAGTTGCTCTATGAGTTTTCATGGGAGTCCATTCTGCCCAAAGCAATCTACATACTCGATGTAATCAAAATGTCATTAACATTTTTTACAGAAATAGAAAAAAAATCCTAAACTTTGTGTGTACCACAAAAGTTTCTAACTAGACAAATCTTGAAGAAAAAGAACAAAGCTGAAAATATCATACCACCTGACTTCAAAATATACCGCAATGACACAGTAATCAAAACAGTAGAGTACTGGCATAAAAACAGATACATACACCAATGGAACAGAATAGATGGCTCAGAAATAAACTCACATGTTTATTGTCAATTTATTTTCCACAAAGTCACCAAGAGTATACTGTATGGAAAGGACAGCCTCTTCAACAAATTGTGTTGTGAAAACTGGATATTCACATGAAGAAGAATAAGATACCTGCCATATATCTTATGTCATATAAAAATCAACTCTAAATTATTTAAACACTTAAATATGAGACCTGAAATTATAAAATTACTAGAATAAAATAAAGGGGGAAGTTCCATGACACTGATCTAATGATTTTTTTATGTGATACTAAAAGCATAGGCATCAAAAGCAAAACTAGATAAATGAGATCACATCAAACTAAAAAGCTTCTACACAACAATCAACTGAGTGAAGTGAAACTCTATGGAATGGGAGAAAATATTTACAAACAATAGACTTATAAGGAGTTAACATTCCAAATCTATAAGGAATTCTTATACCTCAGTAGCAAGAAAACAACCTGATTTAAAAGTGGACAAAGGACTTAGACATTTCTCAAAAGATGTACATAACAACACCAACAACCTAACAACACCCAACAACAACAACAACATACTTTGAAATAAATGGGGAAAAGATTGGCGTTGTCCAGGATGTTGCCTTACTTGGTTCTACAATCAACACCCATGGAATCAGCAGTCAAGAAATCAAAAGACACATTGCATTGGGGACAGCTGCTGCAAAAGACTTCTTTAAAGGGTTGAAAAGTAAAGATGTCACATTGAAGATGAAGGTGTGCCTGACTTATGCCATTGTATTTTCAGTTGCATCATATGGTTGTGAAGCTGGACATTGAACAAGGGAGACAGGAAAGGAATTGATGCTTTTGAATTATGGTGCTGGAGACAAATATTGAATGTATCACGGACTGCCAAAAGAACCAACAGATCTGTCCTAGAAGAAGTGCAATCAGAGTGTTCCTTGGAAGCGAGGATGGCTAGACTGTATCATACATATTTTGGACATGTTGTCTAGTGAGACCAAACCCTGGAGAAGGACATCATGTTTGGGAAAGTTGCAAGTCAACAACAACAAAAAAAAAAAAAAAAAAAAAAAAAAAAAAAAGGAAAACCCTCCCTAGATGAATGGACACAGTATCTGCAACAATGGATCAGACTCAGTGGCACGCAACATCAAAACAACCCTATTAATATTAGTAATCTTTCACCTATAGGCCTTCTCTTACTACTAGTATCTAGATATTTTGAAGCATAGCAGATACAGAAGGAAGTGATTATTTTTCAGAAAAGTGATCTAGTGTGAGACATCCTCTCTTCACTACTGGAAGAAACATTATACATGCTCCCAGAAACCATAACTCCCATTAAACACCACCAGCAACAAGAAGTCAAATGTAAGCTCCCTTCTGAACAGAAGGAATTTTTCTCAACTTTTTTCTTTAATGTCCCCAAAGGAGACTTTTCCAGACTTTTCCTACTTGCCCCTACCATGAATTTTTTTCACCCTCAAAGAATCAATTTTCATCCCCTTGGGGAATGAAACTGCCTGCTGAGAATATGTTGTGTTATCTACTGCATGTTTGTATACCTTCAAAATTCATATTTGAAATCCTTTCACACAAAGAGCTGGTATTAGGAGATGGGGCCTTTACAAGATAATGAGGTTGTGAGGGTGGAGCCCTCACAATAGAATTAGTGACCTTATAAGAAGAGACACAAGAGAGCTTGCTGTTTTTTTTCTCTCTCTCTCTTTCTCTGTATTCTACCATGTAAGGACACATCATCAAGATAGCTATCAGCAAAACAAGAAGTGGACTCTTACCAGAACCAACCTGTCAGCACACTGACTTTGAACTTTTCAATATCCAGAACTGCTAGAAATAAATTTCTATAGTTTAAGCCACCAGACTATGATAATTTTTTATAGCACCTTAAACTGAGACACGTGTTCAAGGTAATTGATTTGTGACTCTAAAAGTTATTTTGAGAAATGGAGCTGCCTCATGGCCTCACTAATATTCTAATACTGGCCAAATTCCCCTAAAAAAATAGGTTAATGTCTTGTTTCCTTCACTGTAGTATTCATTCTTGCTATCAGTACTTTTGAAACATAGTAAGATTGTAAGTATATCATCTGTGTATTGGTTGGGATCATGTGACTAGTTCTGTTCAATGAGTTGTAAGTAAAAGGGTCACATATCACTTCCATGGCAAAACATTCTATTGCTGTTTCAAAACCTAGAGCTCTCTTTTCCTCTACCCAGTGATAAGCAACATTTAGGATGGCGATTGCTTTATCAACTTGGGTTCCAAAGTGAAAATGTCCTCAGGAGGGACTACTGGGAAGTGGTGGAACCTTTAAAAGGTGGAGCCTAGTGGGAGGTCTTTAGGTCACTAGGAACATGTCTTTGAAGGAGAGTGTGGAACTCTGGTCTCTTTCCTCTTGCTCTTCTTTCCAACCATAAAGTGAGCATTTTTGCTGTGCCACATGGTCAGCCAAGGTATGCTGCTTCACCACAGGCTCAGAGCAAAGAGGCCAACCAGTCATTGGCTGAACCTCCCAAATTATAAGCCAAAATAGATCTTTTCTCTTTATAAGTTAACTATCTCAGATATTTTGCTATTGTTGTTGTTAGGTGCCGTCGAGTCCATATCCACCTCATAGCGGCCCTACATACAACAGGCGAAACACTATTGTCAGTGCTTCTCTGCTGTTCATAGGGTTTTCAATGGTGGACTGAGTTTTGGGAGTGGGTTGCCTTGTCCATCTCCCAAGCCTACAGCACCTGGTGTTCCCTGGTGGTCTCCCACCCAAGTACTAACCAGGCCTAACCCTGCTTAGCTTCCGAGATCTGACGTGATCGGATGCCACCAGGCTATGGCTGCAGGCTATTTTGTTATAGTGACATAAAACTGAATATTACACCAACCTACTTTGATATAAAATGGCCCTGTGATTTATTCATCGAAATGGATGAGAACTGCTATATCTAAGACAATGTCCTAGGCGCTCAGAATATAGCAGTAATTTTGACAGGTCTTTGTCCTTGTGGAAGTTACACTGTAATAGGGGAATCTAGTGAGGTTGAATTTAGTGATACTTCATGTATTAGCTACTTTTACATAGCTGGGACCAAAATACCTGAGAGAATAGCAATCCTTAAGAGGAAAGATCTACGTAGTGCATGTTTTAGCAATTCTCACCCATAGTTCTTGTCTCCATTGATTCTGGACCTACGGTAAGGTAGAATATCATGTTCAGGGAGTATAGGAGGAGGAGGCTGTTCACCTCATAGGAGGCAGAGAGCAAAGAAGGTACTGGGGAACCAGGTATAACCTTTAAAGGAATGCTCTAATGACCTACTTCTTCCAGTTAGGTTTCCTCTCCTAAAGTTTCCAGAACTTCTCAAAATAGTGTCACAAGCTGGGGACCAAGTGTTCAATGCCTGAGCCTGGGGGAGAAATTTCATATTCAAGCCATAACACTTCACTCCAGAAGAGACGTGCTACATTATAGAAGAAAATTAATCCTTCTTTTTAAAGACAGCTAAAATTAGGAAATTCTATCATGACTTACTTTCAGCTCTTCTTCAAAAGGAAGCCAAGTCCAGAGGGCATTGGTTCACCTGACCAAAGGACTGTTAAAATCCTTTGTCATTTGAATTTTGAAAATAAATGATTTAGAAAGATTGCGGGAGGGAATCTTTAGAGAGAGAGCTGGATTTAGCAACTTGTACAGGGATAGTGGGGACTTCCAGACTATAGAAACTTAAAGGCACAGAGATGTGAAAGTATAAAGACGCCTCACAAACCAAATGGACCACAGAAGCACCAATTTATCAAATGAACTCATTCACCAAAAGATCAATATAGGCTCCTGAAGGAAAAAAAGAAGGTGATTTTATTTTGCTTAAGCCCCCATAATGCTCACAGAGAGATGTTAATTTCCCACAGGATAAAGCCCATTTTTTTCTTCTTGAGAGGAACCCTGAGCAGATACACAAACAATTAAACTGAAATAGACCATTTTAAACCCCAGTGCAGTTCAAACACCCCAGCCATCAAAGCTGGCCAGCCAAAACCAGCTGCTCATGATCATCCTTTGAGGTTCAATGAACTAGGGCTTTGTTAGACCAGGAGTGAGAAAGGATTTCAAAGACAAGAGCCCTTCCTGGGAAATGATTTCCTGGTGACCCCTTTGAATTGCATGCTTTTTCTCAGAATCTAGTCATCCCCTAATCCCCATTCCCTCCACTATGAACCTCTCCCAAACCCCTCAACCAAGCATTGCTAGAAGAAAATGATGGGAAAGATGGCCATATCTCCCCAACCCAGAGCAAAACTTCACTGATGATCCTTGCACCTCAAAATATAAAAGTGAGCGAGAGAAAAAATTTCCTCCTTTTCTTATGCTACAAGTTCTGGATAACTTAATTCTATCTTTATACCATGGTTTAATTCAAAACACAAAGGATGATAGGTAAGCTTTTCAATTCAGTCACCTTCAGACATGAGTCTCATTGCCACTGTCTAATACCTCTGTACACAGCTGTTTACAAAGGTTTTTTAAATGCTGTCATAATTCTGTTCAGATTTTCATCTAAAACAAAACACTCATATTTGAAGTTTAATACCAGGTATTGTTTTTTCTCCTACAAAGTTGTTTAAAATAATAATAATTTTAAAAGGATATGTACCATCAATTCAACTGCCTGGTTAAGCCTTACTAGTAATATTATTGCTCAGAAACTTATTTTTAAAAGTCTCTTTGACCAAGAATTAATAGGATAATACCAAAGAGAAAGGAAAAGGAAGCAAATATGAATGAATATAGTTTCTAGAAGCAAACACACAGACTGAGATTCAAATATCAATTAGGTTGAGAATGTTCAACTAATCTTGTGTGTATTTGTTTTTTTAACTTGCCTGGAAAACAGGATTATGAGTAAGAATTCTGTTTTCTGATAGCCAGCTAGTTGGGCGACCGGAGGAAAATAACCTTGTGCACTGACCATTGGCCAGACATCGTACAAAGCAGTTTTCATGAATGAGCTTACTTCTACTTCAGGCTGGAAACTTTGTGGCAAGTATTATTAATATGAGGCCCATTTAAGAGATAAAGAACCCTGTGCCCAGAGAAGTTAAATAACCTACTCAGGTCACAAATTTCAAAAGTAGATCCTTTTCCTTAACTCCTTCATCACTGCATACTCTTTCAAGTCTCATAAAGGCTTAGCATTCCATCTGGGCTGCCACAGTCTTTCATTCTGAAAGCTGCACCCTAGTGCTTCCAGTCTAAAATTAGGTATAATTCCATTAGAGACTTCATGTTTTATGTTTTTTTTTTCTTTAAAAAGCACTTTCTTGCCTGCAATCCCAGCAACTCAAGAGGCTGAGACAAGAGGATCGCTAGTTCAAGGCCAGAGGCAGCCTGCTTAACGTAGAGAGACCGTGGCTCAAAATAAAACAATAAAAATGGGCTGGGGCTATAGTCCACTGACAGAACACTTCCAAAGCATGTGTGAGGCCCTGGGTGCTATGTCCAAATGCTGCAATAAATAAAGAAATAATTAAAATTTATAAAAATTTAGCCGGGCATGGTGGCACACGCCTGTAATCCCTGTGACTCAGGAGGCGGAGGCAGGAGGATTGCAAGTTCGAAACCAGAGGCAGTATCCATAATTAGCAACACCCTGTCTCAAAAAGTAAAAAAACGGGCTAGGAGTACAGCTCAATGGTACAGCACTTGCACAGCATGCAAGTGCGAGGCCCTGGGTTCAACCCCCAGTACCACACAAAAAAGGAAAATTTATAATAATTTTAAAAAATTTTAAATAAGAATAAATAAATACAAAATAAAAAAATTAAAATGGGTTAGGAGTGTTGCTCAGTGGCAGAGCACTTGCTCAGCATATGTGAGGCCCTGGGTTCAACCCTTGAGTATGAAAAAAAAAAAAGGACAGAAAGAAAAGTATTTTCTTTCGAAGACCTCCAATTAAATCTTAGATGAAATCTTAGGTCAGATGGAAATTTTAGAGGAGGAAATGGAAAACAAGAAAAAAAGAAAACTCCAATTATTTCTTGAGTTTTTGGCCGCAAAGGAGTCACTTCTAGCTTTAAGCAAAGTTTTATTAATTTTTCTTAAGAGAATCAGGGCCTCACCAATCCATTGAAAGAAGCTTGAAAAGAAGAAAACCAACAAGGATATGTCATAAGAGTATTTATTCATTCCTTTATATTATTTCGTTTTCAAATAGCCTCATTAAACCAAGAGTGATTTGGGTTCCTACACATCTTATTCCCTTTCTAAAACTTGCAGACCAGAAAAAAGTCATACCAAGGACTCTAAATGCAGATGCCTGATTTAAAACTGGCCTCTGCAACAGACTTAGTGAGCATGAGAATATGATCTAACCTCCCTTGCCTCTGTGTATTCATGAATAAAACAGGGACAGTAGCACTTTCTTACCAAGGTTTTTTGAGGTTAGCACACCTTGAAAACCTCTTAAACACAGAATACATGATGGTTATTATTCTAATTATTTTATAATGATGAGTACCCAGGCAGAGGACCTAATCACAAACTCCTAACTCTCCCACAGTAATTTTATTTTACTTGACCTCTATACACTCAGGAAAATATACTCCGTATTATCTTTAAGCATTTTCTATGAATAAGATACTATTCTAAGTGCTTTACAAGTATTAACTGAGAAAACCTACCTTTGAACTCCACTAGGTAGATACTGTCATAACACCTACTTCACAGGAGGGGATACTGAGGCAAAAGCAGGTGAGAAATCAACCCAAGCTTACTAAAGAAGTAAGGGAAAGACCCAGGCCTCAAATCTAGGACCTTGAGCCGAGAGTACTTGGTCTTTCCCCAGTGGCTGTACTCTGAACTCCACTCCCTTTGCTTTTTTCCTCCATGCCCCACCCCTGACCCCAACTTCCACTCAGACCCTTTGCATAAGCTGCTCCATCTGTCCAGAACACATCCCTACCAAGTCTGGATGCCCCTTCACATGGGTCATCCTACCTCTCTCTCCCTCAAGACTCAATTGTCTCCTGTGCCCTTCCAGGTGTTCAGTAGGCTCCTCATAGCTCCCCTAATGCTCACTGCTGTCATCCAGTCTTCTGCTTTCCAATATAACTGTCATAGTCCACAAAGGCAAGAAGCAGGACTTAATGTTTCTGGGTGCCTCACTAACACAATATCTGGGAGCACAAGTAAGTACTTAACAAACATGGCTGGTACAAAAACCTCTTTCATGAATACCTACTGTTGGGCCAAGTCATAGGAGTATGCTAGTGAGCAAAACACAGGCAGACAGAATAGGTGGAAAAGGATTTTAAATAGATGGTTAAGATTGGATATGAAAACCAAATTATTTGGGTTAAATCTAGGTGCTGCTAAGTTTTGTGAGCCTCAGTTTCCTCACTTATAAAATGGAGCATGTGAAAAAAAGTGTCCACTTTACAAGGCTGCTCTGAGAATGAAATATTTAACTTGTAGGAAGTGTGTAGGACTGGCTCTACCCCTAGCAAGAACTCTGAAAATCAGCTCTTCCTTTTTTTTCTTTTCCTTTTCCTTTTCCTTTTCCTTTCCTTTTCTTCTTTCTTTCTTTTTTTTTTTTTTTTTTTTTTTTTTTTTTTTTTTTTTGTTCCCAGTACTAGGGGTTTGAAGCTAGGGACTTATGCATTCTACGCAAGGAATCTACCACTTGGCTACACTCTACCCCCCTTTTTCTTTCTTTCTTTCTTTCTTTCTTTCTTTCTTTCTTTCTTTCTTTCTTTCTTCTTTCCTTCCTTCCTTCCTTTCTTTTTACTTTTTTATGGTACTGGTGGGTTGAACCCAGGGTACTTCACCACTGAGCTGTACCCCAGCCCCTTTTATATTTTTTATTTTGAAATCCAGTTTGTTAAATTGCTCAGACTGCCTCTGGCTTTGAACTCATGATCCTCCTGCTTCAGCCTCCTGAGTCACTAGGATGACAGGCATGAGCCACAGCACCTGGTTTCCTATTGTTACCTGTCATGGAGCTTACATTCTGGAGATGGGATGGGAAGGGACCAGACACATGCTATCCCCAACTATAATACAATAAGACAAGGAAATCTTTGGTTAAATGGTATAAAATTGTCATATTCATTGGTGAAATACCGTTAAAAGAGGCCATTTTACATGACACAGTTAAGATGCTCAGGGAACACAGAAAAAGTGGTAACTAACTCTGCTTGAAGAAGTAAAGAGAAAGTTCACAAAGAAATTGGGCCTTGATGGAGACCTGCAGAGTGGGTAGATAGTCATTAAACAGATACAGGGAGAAATGGCATTTGAAGAAAAACCACAGCAGGAACAAAAATGGGTACATGTGAAAGCAAGAGTGACAGACTTTTATGGTCAGAACTCAGCATTCATTGTGGGCATGCAAAAAGAGAGACTAGAAAAGAGCAAAACTATCACTATCACTCGAAGCTCATTCACAAGAAGGCCTGAAAGTTATCAGAGATGTTAATGGTTTTTAAATAAAGTACTATGATGTGAGGGAAAGTGTACATGTGGGTTTTGGTGCCAGTCCATCCTATTTTGAATCTCAATCCTACTATTTATTGAGTAAACTTGGCCAAATCAATTAACTCTCATGAGTCTCAATATCCTTATCTATAAAGTGGGTTATTAGGAATATCTCAGTAGGATAGTTGTAAACATGAGAGATAATGTATATAAAGCACTTAGATTACCTGTCATGTTAGTCATTTTCAATTATGAGTAGCCCTTTATATAGTATTGACAATGTATTTGAGGACTCAGTACTTTCTTTATAGGCATAGATTCACTAGCAACCTGCAGGAGTGAGTAACTATAATTGTACTAAGTCCAGGCAATTATAGGCAGATACTATGATTTTCCAACCAGAAAAATTTTAAAAGGCTAAGTACCATTGTGCTGAGAAGATGTGCAATACAAAAAATAACTATATCGCAGGGTGCAGTGGCACATGCCTGTAATCCCAGTGGCTCTGGAGGCGGAGGCAGGAGGCAGGAGGATCACAAGTTCGAGACCAGAGGCAGTCTGCATAACTTAGCGAGACCCTGTCTCAAAAAGTAAAAAAATGGGCTGGGGGTGCAGCTCAGTGGTCCAGCACTTGCAGAGCATGCAAGCGTGAGGCCCTGGGTTCAACCCCCAGTACTGCAAAAAACAAAACAAAACAAAACAACAACAAAAAAACCTATATCAATTAATATTTGCATAGAAACTTCCCATATGTGAAGCACTTTCTCATAAATTAACTCCTCTGCTCATCATAGTAGCCTTATGAGAGAAATTAATATCATTGTTCTCAACTGAAAATGGAACAGATGTCAGAGAAGTCCTTGTTGAAAGTCCTCTTGTTATAAGTAGCTCAGGCTTGCTATGATTGAAAATGTAGACCATATTTTTGTCTATTGCTTAAAAAACTAAAAACAGAATTCATTTTGAAGGCTTGGGAAGTTGTTACCTGATGGTCTCAGTTAATAATGATAATGCACAAGACGTTATAATCAAAATTTTTGTGTGGGGTCCATCAACCACCATCTTCCTTAGTCTTCTCATTTTACAAAAGAAAATGGAGAAAAAATCAAATGACTCTTCTATAGTTACTTTAAAAACTCATGGCTGTGTTTCTACTTAAACACAGCATATTTAGCATATGCTTTACATTACATTCCATCCCCATACTAAAAAGACAGTAAAGGGATTGATTTTAAAGACATGAACCCATAAGGACAAAAAAGAATCAGGAGAAAAACAACAAAAACAACATTTTGGAAGATGGAAAGCAGATGGTTGAGTGGTAAGCAGCTTAGCAGACTCATGAGGGCTGAAATTGAAGTTCAGTTGGGGAGCCCAGAAGCAACCTGATTTGCACTGAAAAACCTCAGAATGTCTCAGGACTTGTCAGCAAGAAGTACCTGTGAAAGTGAGAATGTGGTTGAAGCAGTTACAGGTTTTGCTAATGGTCTGTTTGACTGTCTGTAGACATACTCTCTGGAAAAAATGTATCAGAAGGGTCCTACTCAGGGATTATCAGACACTACTGAAAGTAGGGTACCCTACTGAAATCAAGGCAAATTACTAAACATATACATCCTGAATGGTGAGAACCCCAACTTTCTCCTTCACCATGGCTTCCAGAACACTGAAAGCCAAAATTTGGCTATTTGGCTAGAGACTAAATGTCTGATTCTACTCTTGGAACTCTTTCTAACAGAAAGGAATTAAGACACTAATTGTCAGCCATCCTCTGATGAAATGAGTCACCTGGATCATTTTAATAACACCCAGTACTCCACAAAGTCCTATCCACATGTACAGGTCTTCTTTTAGCTGCTTCTTATTCTTGTTTTGGGATTAACACCTTTACTTAGAAAAAGTAGATCTTTGGAACATACTAAAAATATGTTTTCCCCAAATATCTGTCAGCTTGCTATACTGTGGGGGCTTGTATGTTGCTATGATGCTTTAAGCTATGCCACTGGTATGTCAGATGCAAAAAGGGCCACCCATCATGCACAGGTTTCAACTGAGCTTCCAGACTAAGACAGACAAGGGAGAAGGAACCCAGCAACCCACTCCCAAAACAATTAGCCATTGAAAACCCTATAAATAGCAGAGAAGCACTATCAAATATAGTGCTGGAAAATGAGCCCTCTAGGCTGGAGGGAATTCAAGCAATGACTGGGGATGAGTTGCCTCTTTAAAGCAGAGTCAATCTTAATGACAGGAATGGAGGAAAGCCCCTAGGATCTCCTTTTCCTGATGTGACACAATTAAAAATGGGAAGAAACAGAGTAGTTGTACCAATGACTCAAACATAAAGAGATCATGTGCATGGCACATTGTTGGGTAGTATTTCATTCTGTTGTCTAGAGTCGCTAAGATTTGGATTGAACTCAATGACAACTAACAACAACAACAATAACAAAAATATACTTATTATCTGAAATTCAGATTTAACCTGGTGGGCCATATTTTAACCAGCAACTATCTCCTCTGTTAAATGGGGCTGGACATCCAGGAATCACCAAACAATTGTTGGAAGTCCTAGCATGAAAGACAGTGACTGAAATATACTAATGGGGGGGAAAGCACATAAAAACAAAAAATGCAAAAGACAATAATTTTAAAATGATATTTGTTTTTTCAAAAAGTTAAAGGAAGGTAGACAAGATGGCACACAGCTATAATCTCAGCACTTGAGAGGTTGAGGCATGAGGATTGAGGGTACAAGGACAGCCTGGGCTACAAAATGAGACCTTGTCTCAAAATAAATAAATAAATAAGTAAAGTTAAGAATTATATTGTAGCTCTGAAATAGACCAATTTGTTTAAGAAGAAATATTTAAAGGACATAAAAGAATGAAAAAGTTATAAGAAGAGAAATGAAAATTTCAATAGAAGAGCTTGAAGACAAAGCAGGATTAGAGAAACAGAAAACAGAAAATGGAGGAAAAGAAATCATAAAAGAAATAATTCAAGAAAATTTCCCAAAACTGAAGAGAATGAATTTCCAGATGGAACATATCCTCTGAAGCAGGGCACAAAGGATGACAAAATGTTATTAATAAAGGGAAAGAAAGAAGGAAGGAAGGAAGGAAAGAAGAAAGTGTTGAGCTGAGATACATGTCCATTTTGATAAGAATGGAAGACATATGATAACTATTAAACAATCTATTTATAGCTGCTGTAGTCTGGGATAAATACAGGAGTTTAATAAGCCTATAAATCTTAAAAATAAGGTCTTATAATTATAGCAATATACATGAATAAATACATTGTAGTGAAAATAACTCTAGTAAGCAGATATATATATATATTCTATTTTTATTTCTACTTCTGTATGACCTTAGATACATCATTTCATATCACTGAACCATAGCTTCATCATATATAAGCTTAGATAATAAAATTCTATAATTCTATTTAAACAGTCATGAAATATAGATTACATGAGTACATAAAGTAATTGTAAAAGTTTATGTTCCAATAAAAACACCAACCTCTTATTTCTTGAGTTCCATTTTCTCCTCTCTTTCTTAGATAGTACATATTATTTTATTTTTATATAATAACAAAGTCACATTTCTGTAATACCCCACAGGTTGCATTTGTTTATTCATTCATCTCTAAATCATAATTGAGGCTATTTTCCCATGCAAAGTGGATAGTAGAATTATACAGTTGTAGTACCTACCCTCATGGAACTTTCATTTTA